>JAUZND010074591.1:0-16681 GCA_034780555.1 Coelogynopora nodosa
CAGCTGCAGGAACAGTTGTGTAAGCCGCCGCGATTATCTTCAGCATCTCTCTACACGGAGCAGATAGCCGGTCTGAGCTCTATGATTTCGATCTATGACTTCGGCAAAGGTCAAAAGGTCCGCTAGGGTCGAAATATGTTTTGAGGCTTTTACCAGTTTCCTGCAAGAACTTGGTGCCTCACCAAGAAGCTGGGCGTCCCTTGCGATCTCCGCCATTTGATCACCTCATGAAGGCCATAAAGAACACGAAGTTAAATAGGGAAACCTGCCTGCCGAACACTTTCAGCACCAACACCTCACAGCAGAATTTTATCAACAACATAGCCCTACTTGTTCTTTGTATGCTTGAAATGCCGATCAGTATGAATTCAAAACATTTACGGGTGTTCTATCGTTCCTGCGACTTTAGAAATAACGTCACGTTCTGCAGTTAACAAGACCTGATTAGATCTCTCAAAGCCTGCAAATGAGTAGTTCCAGCATAGTGAAACTGTAGCCCGTGATCACTACACAGCTGCCACCGCCGAGCTTAGAAAGGTTGTGCTGGTGCGGACAGTTCGCAAAGCATAGGTCTTTCTTTATAGCTTTTTTATTAGAAATTTACTCTATGCGAAGTGTGACTTTACGCTATATAACAAGTTGAGCTGACAATTTATCCTTCTATCTACATATTTGCGTGTATACTTTTTTGACTATATATTATATTTTATATATGTATACTGTGTTATTTTATAAAATTTGAGTTAAAATATATTCACATTATATTTATGATTTAAGAAAATCTAATGACAAAATAGACAATGACAAACTGTTTTATAAATGTTATTTATATATTCTGCTACAATTTCTAGATAATTATTAGTGGTCATATTATTAATACAAACTGCTACCAACCACCGTAACCAATTAATATAAAATAACATTAATAATATACTTAAATTTGATATTTAACTAGTGCTTAAGTTTAATTTTAGCTTAATCGTGAGTAAACTTTTAACATTAAGAAGAGCAGAAACATGCAGACATTGACTCGACTGCACTGAGATATATGGTTACAAATTAGGGCAAATAAACATGCCCACTTGCCCTTCTACTGTCAATGTTAATACGTGTAACACTGAATGTATCAGTAACTCAAAGTTGTACCATCAAATGAATATAAATTTATTTTGAAATAGTAATTATAATATATTCATTATATATATTCATATATATGTATATATTAGAAATATATCCCGGAATTAGCCTCAATAACCCGGAATCTGCCTCAACAATTCCGAGGCTAATTCCGGGATTATTTTTATATATGTGAGGCATATTCCGGGTTTGAGGCAAATTCCAGGGTTTTTGTGAGGCTAATTCCGGGATTAGGAATATATATATTTCTATAAATATATATATATAAATATATACATACATTTTATACAATTAAATCGCAATCTATGTTATAAATTATATCTATTATCTATATAAAATTATCTATAATATTATATATATTCATAATATATACTATATTCATTATATATATTCATATATATTCATATAATCAACAATCCTCCAAAAGTAAATTACATTAATTATATGGAGATTAAATTATAGTAAAAACCATCGTACGATAATAATTGAACATTGTAAACACTGACAGATAGCTTAGAAAATTCTTATTTAAATTATGCTCACTTTATTATTTTCTAATTTTTGTAGAATCTGCAATAAAATTGTAGTAATGTAGTACTACGAAACTGTAGTAATAGTAATGTAATATCGTAAAAATAGTAATTAAAAATATGAATATGTTCACACAATAATAACAAAACTATCGAAAATACGGAAAAAGGTTGACTATGATAATATCTTTATAATTAGTTCAGAAGCATATATCAATTATTAGTGGGCAAATATAGCGCGCAAAAACCCGTCAGGGGACGATTTTAATTTTTTATATTGTTTTCAATAAAGAAATTAGGTTAAAAGCTTTTAAAAGCTTTAAAAAGCTTTAAATTTTTTTGTATTGTTTTCAATAAATAAAATAGGTTAAAAGCTTTAAAAAGCTTTAAAAGTTAACTTTAATTGTTAAAGTAGTATTTCATGATGTTGTATACAATTTATGCGGTCGATCAATACTAAATATAGACAATCTAATTATATGGACAATTAATTAATGACAATTAGGTTACGTAACACAATTGTCTTAAAAGAACGAGCTAAGCAACATATTAGGTTATTATTCACTAACTATTTATTGTATTGATTTTCTCAGTTATCATATTGCAATTCGTTTGGTTGGCTCTCAAACTGCTGTATAAGCTGTCAAGACAATTTTCTACATTAGCTTTTGATTACAGCAGTTCTAGTACATCTATGTTCACACAGTATAATTCCACATTGCAATCAAGTTATTTCACGAAGAATGGCCAGACGAATCACTGCTCAGTAAGTCTTGGAAAGTGTTTTAGCACTACAAAGTGATGATAGCGGTGATGACTCCCAGATAGTGAAGACGACGAAGTAGAAGAAAATGAAGAGCCAGTAAGAGGGCAAGTTGCAGGACGAAATGGAACCAGATGGACAGTGCTTGCCAGGGATGAAGGAAGACGTGGACAACGAGAGCAATGAAAGAGTCGGCACAACCCAAGTTTGTAATGGAATTGAGGTCTTCAAGCTTCTTTTCAATCATCACATTTTTGTATATATCGTGAGATGCACCAATGAAGTTCGTCCCAATTGGTCAACCAATGAAGAAGAAGTCGAGAAATTAATTGGTCTGCTCTTCCTGAGAGGAGTGATGAATCAAAGGAACTTTCCGTTAGAGCAGCTATGGTCGAAGAAAATGGGCTGCCCCGCGTTTAATAGAACAATGCCGTGCGACAGAATGAGGGAGATCAAGAAGTACTTGAGGTTGTCGAGATCGTCGACGTAACCTTCAACATGACAAATTGACAAATTCTGCATGATATCAGAGGTCCTCAATCGCTTTGTCGACAACTCCCAAGGCTGTTATCGACCAGGATATTTTCTCACCGTGGACCAAAACACGCTGCAAGTAGACGCAATACATGCAAAACGACGGTTTTGGGTGCTTGCCGACTTGGAGAGAAAGTATTGTTTTTCGGTAATTCCCTATCTTGGGCGCCCACGTTGTGATGAAGCTTTACAAAGGGTACAATGTCCAAAGAACTTGCTGAAGCCCTGATCGCCAAACGCACAACTCTTACTGAAACAGTTCGTCGAATCGCCGATAATTGCCACCCTACCACAACAGCTCTACCAGTCAGTATTTTTGAAATCTGACGACTTCCATCTTACACGAAGGCAAAGGCGCGCAAAGTTGTCCATATCTTGTCTACACAGCACCGAGTTGTCAATGTCCAAATGGAGGGAAAGGAGAAACCGGACACAGTGTATGTAAATGTGGAGTAGATATTTGATTTTATGTGTCGTCAGCTATCAACCAAGGCTGCTTGTCACCGCTGGTCCTTGGCAGTTTTCTATAATATTCTTGACTTCGCCGGCGTCTTTTATACAGAAAAAAACTAAAAAGGCGCATCAGTCATCGCCATTTTATGCTCCAGTTGTCCAAAGAGTTGGCCAGTCGTTCTTTAGCGTAGTCACATGCGGAATTCGGTCAAGTTGCGTAAAGAATCGAACCCTCAAACTTTGTATCTCAACCGGTTTGTGCAACTTGCCAGGTCATGATTTGTATATATAACTGTATGTAACTTTTTTTAAGTATTGCCATTTGACATTATTATCCCTTATTTTCATGTATTTTATAATACAAATATCAATGTTGACTTCATTGATTGACTGATTTACTTTTAAGTACTTTGTATAACTAATGCATTTATAATAAAAGTGATTTCATACTAGCTCCATCGCATCATTATTATGCAACATATTAGGTTATTATTCACTAACTATTTATTGTATTGATTTTCTCAGTTATCATATTGCAATTCGTTTGGTTGGCTCTCAAACTGCTGTATAAGCTGTCAAGACAATTTTCTACATTAGCTTTTGATTACAGCAGTTCTAGTACATCTATGTTCACACAGTATAATTCCACATTGCAATCAAGTTATTTCACGAAGAATGGCCAGACGAATCACTGCTCAGTAAGTCTTGGAAAGTGTTTTAGCACTACAAAGTGATGATAGCGGTGATGACTCCCAGATAGTGAAGACGACGAAGTAGAAGAAAATGAAGAGCCAGTAAGAGGGCAAGTTGCAGGACGAAATGGAACCAGATGGACAGTGCTTGCCAGGGATGAAGGAAGACGTGGACAACGAGAGCAATGAAAGAGTCGGCACAACCCAAGTTTGTAATGGAATTGAGGTCTTCAAGCTTCTTTTCAATCATCACATTTTTGTATATATCGTGAGATGCACCAATGAAGTTCGTCCCAATTGGTCAACCAATGAAGAAGAAGTCGAGAAATTAATTGGTCTGCTCTTCCTGAGAGGAGTGATGAATCAAAGGAACTTTCCGTTAGAGCAGCTATGGTCGAAGAAAATGGGCTGCCCCGCGTTTAATAGAACAATGCCGTGCGACAGAATGAGGGAGATCAAGAAGTACTTGAGGTTGTCGAGATCGTCGACGTAACCTTCAACATGACAAATTGACAAATTCTGCATGATATCAGAGGTCCTCAATCGCTTTGTCGACAACTCCCAAGGCTGTTATCGACCAGGACATTTTCTCACCGTGAACCAAAACACGCTGCAAGTAGACGCAATACATGCCAAATGACGGTTTTGGGTGCTTGCCGACTTGGAGAGAAAGTATTGTTTTTCGGTAATTCCCTATCTTGGTCGCGATGAAACAAGAACATTCGATGGGCGCCCACGTTGCGATGAAGCTCACACTGTTTTTTCAAAGGGAACAATGTCCAAAGAACTTGCTGAAGCCCTGATCGCCAAACGCAACTCTTACTGAAACAGTTCGTTTGACATTATTATCCCGTATTTTGATGTATTTTATAATACAAATATTTTACAAACTTTTTAGTACTTTCCACGCCACAAAATATTTTTTGATAAATTTTTTGATGTTCCTCAAAGCATAAATTTAAACACCAATTCTGACAGAAAACATTTGGGAGCTCAGCAAGAAAATATAATTTCACTGATGGGTCTTGGTTTCTAAACAAATATAGCGTCGTTACTTTGATTCGTATTTTGAAGATTTTGCTAAAATTAGTATAAAGTATGAACAAAAATTTACATGAAATCAAGCAAGTTCTGCGGATTGTTTGAATCTCATTAAATTGAAATTGTTGGTTAAGCAGAATAAATATTTGAAATCAAACAATTTGTATACCTGCACCGTACCAACTTATACGTTGTTTTAAAATAATTATGGCGAAATTGAATAAGGTGCGTTTCAGAATACAGAAAGAAGAAAAAGAAGAGATTAGTGGAGTACAGGAAACAGAAAAAGATACAGATGTCGAACGATGAAATTGAAGCGAACAGAAAGAAAGAGCGAGAAAAAAAGCAAAAATATAGAACAAAAAAGAGGCTACAAAGCGAAAACTGTCTGTCAGGGTATAAAAGAACACAAGATCTTGGGAGAGCGGTCCGAAAATTTAAGCATGTCTTACCTAGATCGCCAAAAAAACAGATAGCTGCAATTCAAGCTTAGCAACTCATATTGGCGTGCAACTGAATGCTTCTATGAATGCAGATTTTAAGAATGAATACCAGAGTCCATCTATGATTTCTAAGGAAGTAGTCTCAATTGTACATGATTTTTTCATTAGCCCTGATATTTCCTATACAATGCTGGGTATGAAAGATGAGATTACAATTTGGGAAGATGGAAAGAAGCTAAAGAAATGAAAGTACTACTTGTCACTTTTCTTAAGAGAGGCATTTGCTCTGTTTAAAGAGTTACATTTTGATATCAAACTGGGTCATCTAAATTTGCCGAACTTAGACCAAAAAACGTATTACTGCTTCATACTACTCCAGCAGATCAATGCAAGTGCAAAATACACGAAAATTTCTTGTTAAAACTAAAATCTCTGAAAATTCAGTATGACAGCTTACTTCCTTTTGGAAAAAAGTGTTGTGTGACAAAAAATTAAACTCAATTTGTTGGCAAGGAGTGTGCCCTAAATGTTGCAATGGTAAACTCATTGCCATTGAAATAGCAGATAACATACACATTACTTGGAGGCAGTGGGTCACTGAAGACACAAGGAATGCAACTGGTCTGATAAGAAAGGTGTAAAAATCAAAGATATTTGAAGGCTACTCAAGAGAACTTAAAAGATCTCCTGATTAGTGAATTTAGCATAGTCCAGAAACATGAGCTCATCAAGAGGATCCAAGCCACACAATTCAGATCAGATCAAGCAAACCCATTGTTGAGAGTTCTTCAAATGGACTTTGCCATGAATTACTTTTGTGAGTATCAAAATGAGATTCAAAGCACCTAATGGAGCCAACAAAGTGTGACATTATTCACAGTAGCGGTAACTTATAATGGAGAATGTAAAACATCTATCATTTGCTCCAACACTAAAGATAAGGGGAAAAATATGGTGGCTGCTTTTGTAGAATATTTGCACAAGAATGTTTTGGTGGCAGATGCAGAAGATATTATTTGGACAGATGGACCATCTTCTGAGTTCAAAAACCAGTACATTGCTGAATTAATAATAAAATTATCTTCCAAGTACAAATGGAGATTTTCCTGGCGTTATTTTGCTAAAAGTCATGGAAAAGGAATTGTCGATGGCGTTGGTGGTAATGCAAAAGCTCTGGTCCATGAAGAAGTCATGAGCAAAAGGATGGATGAAACGGTAGTACAGAAACGAGTTTCATGATGATATACATTTCAATTACAAAATATATGAATGTAATTCTTGTGAAAGTCCCATACAACACATGTGGAATTCTCCAGAAACTCAAAATTGTTATTTATTGTCTAGTGTATGTGTGTCTATATTGATATATTTACAGATTAGTGTCTTGTCAGTTATAGACATCAAAATACAGTCATAATTAATAATAGTAATATTGAATAACTAAATTTGAGCATACACACAATTCTCGAGAATACTTGAATATATACTTAAAGTTTGGTGTATGCTATATAGGCTACTCAAATATACTTGAGTTTTGGAGCATATACAACAAAATTTGAGTATTACTCAAAATACAATTAACCATGGCCAACCTCACTGCCACTGGTAAACATTTTTTTAAATTAATATTTATAGTCTTATGATAATAAATTCTTTATGTTTGAGATTCCTTAAGTTTAATCTGTAATATTGTTTTTATGTGTTCATGTTGATATTATTAAAGAAAATGTTTATTATTTGACAGTCACTTTAATAAATCCTGATTTTTAGTGTTGAGGAATGCAATAAAGTCATACTATAGTTTAAATATATGTGCCATTCCTAATAATAATGTAGAAAATATATTCCTCAAGTATAAGAAGTCATAGTAAAAATATTCATTCATATATAGATATTTATTTTAATTGTTTTTAAATTGGCAGTCACTTCAATAATTTATAATTAGAATATTGAACTTTTGAATAAACAATACATAATTAATAATAAATTTTAATTATATAATATATTAATCAATAATATGTAATTAATTACAAAAATAATAAAAATATCAGGCCTGTTACACCACTTTAAAAAAATATAGGAATTTTGGCCAAAAATATAATTTGGGCTAAAAAATAAAGGATAATTTTACATTAGGTATGCTTGTTATTATACTCAGCTATACAAAATCAATGATCAAGATAGAAATTTAATCCATAAATATAAAATTATATAATATTGATAATTAGACTACAACATTTCTGACTCTATTGATGGCAATATACATTTCCAATGGCAATTTTATTAGTTTGTACATTTTTCAGGATAATTACTACACTTTTTTTATACAATTTGCATTGTCTAAAACAGCTACTGCTGTTACTGCCATTTTTGGATGAATAGAAAAAATATATATAGGAAATATAGCCACAAGAGGTTCAAAAAATATAAGAAATATAGGAAGCAGAATAGGCATGTAATTAACAAAGTGGTTAGCAATCTGGTAACTGGAAAATATAATAACCTGATATTATAATAAATATAATAATAATATTTGTCACATATCATGTACAAATCACATATTTTTTAAAATTATTTTTTTATTAATAATAAAAATATACATACTATGTCTATACTAAAATATTTAAAGTATATTGTATTTATATATACTAATTTTAAAAGTTGCCAGTCTTCTAACATTGGAGTTATTAATCTGGTTACTGGATTGCTAACAACCACCTGTAATTAATTATGAATTACCAGTCAAGTTCCAAATATAATCATAAAATAAAATGGGCACTTAACTTGTTTATGATTTAGGTGAGAATTAACTTAGGTTCTAACTGTTTATTTTTCTTTAAAAAGAAGTAACTAATACACAATGCAATAATCTATTACAATAAAAAAAAATGTAAGGAGCATCTATAATATGATATGAACTGATGGATAATGTATTGCTATCACAAATAAAATATGCATATATGCTCACTATGCATATTTAAGAATTAAAAACAAAAATATCTACTCTATTCTAGTACTATCTATGACACATTTTTAAATGCAGATATCATTGTGGAAGAAATGTATATTTTCTTTAAAGAACCTTCAATGACAATATATCAAACCAATACATAAAAGCATTTAAAATAAAGCACTGCATAATAGTTAGTAATTTTAGTCTACAAATGCACAAAACTTCGAATAATTAATAGATATATTGAAACGTTCGCTATAATCCTAACAATTCTTAATTCCAACTTTCCTGAACCTGAAGTATAAATGGTTAAATAGAAAATACAAGAGCGATAAATCGAACATTATGCAATTCATTATAATACTCAATAAAAAATAAAATAATATTAGAAAATATTATTATAATTAGATATGTAGACAATAAAATCGCTTATATAACAGCTTACCATCATGTTTTGTGGACATTTTTCATGACTAATGTTTTCACTAAGCGAAACTGCGGTTCAGTTACAGATTAATATATTGAAACAATTTTAATTGGACAGAATAAAAAAATATATTGTCTAGAGCAGATACATAAAAACATGTCTTGCGCTTAACATTGGCATAATTTGTTATGCCGAAAAATCTCCAATTAAAATGTATAACCAAAAAATACTGATTCCAATTTTCCGTCAAACATGTAGCGTTGCTAAAATGAAATAAAAAACTTAATTTTCTGGTAACATTTTGTCACTATTAACAAGGAGACTAGGATAATATATATATGTCTGCATACAAGTGACAAAGTGCTTTTTTTCGATATGTTTTGAAATTATCTTTTGTAATTATCAAAACCTTATAATAAATTATTTAATAGCCATTTTATATATTCAATATTTAACTGAAATTATTATATGTCAATGAAAAACCGTTAGCCGAAAATTTTAAAGTTAAAGTTAAAATTATAATAAAATGAACGGCCGATTATATGAAAAATGAAAGGATTGACCGAATTTGCTTTTTATGTAAAAATTAATTAAAGAAATTTATATATACATAGCTTATGACACGACAAAAGTGGGTAGATACTAAAAATATATCTCAAGCATGTGATTTGGAAAAATTGGAACTCAGGAAAATAATTGTATTTTGTGCTATTTAAAAAATTAAAAGCGAATAAAAGTATTCCACAAGCTAAATTTTGATATAGGTACTAGGTGTTATAGCCCGCCTCTAATATAGTTTTTATACTAGTAAACTAACAAAATAATTGCGTGTGCATCTAACAATTTCACTCAAATAAGCAAATTTAAAAAAATACAATTGAATTTCTTCTAAATTCGAGATTTACATATCGTTAATGTATAATATATATGTAAGATGAGTATATATAATGAGTTTATAAATAAGTCTATGGAATAATTAATATACCTATATAAATATAGTAAGAAAAACGAGTTTTCAAAATAGCAGTGTCTTAACAAAATTCTGTTAAACTAATTAACAATGAGATTGATATACGAAAAGTAAGGTAGAGAAAGAATTAAAATGAAACATAAATAGTATTATTAATGGACTGGTGGTAGTGCGAATGACTGGCATTAACATTATCTAGATATTTTCTAATTATTGCACTTTAACGGACAAGTCTTAATTTTTGTAATGCTTTAGTTTTTAGTTACATACATGATAGCAATTTCATTCCGTTTGCTTGTTAAATGATGGATGTAGGCGCTACTAGAAACGCGGTATATTTGCCGAGGCTTTCTTGACCGGCTCCTAATCAGTGTCTTATTAGCGTAGATGATATTGGACGTAATAAAAATGTAGGTAAAACTTTAGGTAGATATATATATTTTCCAGTAACTACATAATCTAACAATTAAATTGAAATAATCCTATGTTGATAAGAACAAAGTTCACTTCTGTTAAGTTAGTAAGTTTTATAATTTCTATTTAGTTAGCAATATCATGAACAAACGTACGTATAAGGTCTTTGATTGGCCTTCTCCTTCCAAATTTTATACTAGATTTCAACCATCTATAAATTAAAATAAATTTAAAATAATTTCAATGGATTAATTAAATATGTGCCTATATGTACGTATATTAAAAAAGTAGCAAAAGTGATCCGTCAAAGACATTTATTTATATTTATATTAACAAGGTAAAGTTGAATTAATACATTGGTAGATTTGGCATGATTAATAACTGCCATGCAGAATAGGGAAATCGCGTTGATGTATAAATTGTCGACTATTGCAATAAAGCTATAAAGCGTAAAGAGAACGAGTGACACAGATCTATTTGCCGGTCTCTTGTTGTTCGAAGAGTGGATGACTGTCAAGAGCGGCTTGCCAGGAGGTACGCCCATTTGATAAATCGCTCACAAGCTGAGGTACTTCGTCAAGCTAAAAACAAGAAAGAGAACAAAGTTAATGAAAAACTCGTATAACATTTAATGTGCACATTTAGAGTGATTTCCATTAAAAAATATAAATATATGTTTTAATACTTTTATGAAAATGTTCATATATATACCTGTTATTCTCTACTTTACACTAGGAATCTCTATAATAAAATTTTGGTTCAGAGTGGTAACTTTTGTTTACAGCCAATATAAACTCACTATAATTATGCTATTTAGTGAACATAATATTATCTTGTGAACATTCATATTTTTATCCATTTATGAAACGTTTGTGATAGTTCTATGTACTACCAGAATAAATATTAATAAAAGTATAATATTATACATAACTATTTCTTTAGAATTAGCAGACGGCCGATGCATCCGAAGTGCGCATAATAAGTTATGTACGTTACAAGCGTTTGCACGAGCATATCCGTTAATGTACCATGGGGTGTTTGGTAGACTTTTTTGAGTCAAATAATAGTACATTTAAGCTTGTGATCCCCAAATTGAAAATGTTTACCAGAAGTATGTTTTTAAATATATATTCTTTGACTCCTTAAAGTCAATATATAAATTAATATAATACGAGAATACAATGATACGCTTTTAATTTAAAGTATAATAATACAAACACAATAATCCAACCATGTGCACTTTAACTAAAGTAAAAGTAGTACATATTGTGTTACCACTTGGTTGTAAATAATTAAAATATTCTTCATAGAAATAATGTGATAAGTTCAGTGATCACAATGTGTTCATCAATATACTAACTTAAACATATTTATACAAAGGAAAGATCTGTAGAATGAAACAAGAGGATGCATTACTAAATTTAAGTAAAATAATGATGAGGTGATCACAGGGGTAGACCGATGACATTGTTGCTTTGACACATTTCCTGTTTTAATTTTTGACACATCCCAATGAAGGATGTTTACTTGAAGTTATTGTTAAACAGAAAACTTAAGGAATTTATACATATTATTAAGTATATTCAAAATATAAATAAAAAGGTTATATTTTAATGAACAATGTCTTTATTGTAGCATAGTGTATGTGTAATTCACACTGGTGTAATATATAATAAATTAAACAAAAAACTCTTTAAATTACATAAAATTTTTATTACATAATTACACACTAAAAGATATAAAGATTAAAAAAATATAGTAATGCTAAAGATAAAAAATACATATTCCTTTTAATTTATAAATACTATAACTATCGGACACATCGGACCAACCATGTGAACATCAGTAGGACTAAATACTAAAATAAATACTCATAGAATATGATTAGTTATGCTATATCGTGCCTATTAGAAATAAAATAAGGATCTTGATGTATAAGAGTAGTATAGAAAGGGTGGATTCGACCATATCACTTGATCTTAACCCCCATTTTTTTTACAATCGGGATTATTATGGATCATAAGTGACCAAGATCTTTCTTTGGGTATATCTTTTTAGGGTAGTAACCTATGGTAGCCAAAGTTGGTATGATGACTCACAAATATAAGATAAATATTTTCATGCTAATTAAAAATGTGTGTAAGTAGTATATAACCCTAAAAAATTAAATTAGGGTCTAATTACAGTATAATCTTATTATTTAAATTATAAATTTTGGACGAAAACTGACGTCATTTGTGAAGTAATTTTTATTTTCAGTTTGATGTTTACAACTTATGAAAACCAAATTTGGTACGATGGCTTACCAACATAAGCCAGTTCGTTTATACTACATATCTTAGTTTTGTAAGTAGTATAATTAATTATATAGTGAAATAAAATAGATAGACATTCAGAATAGCTATGAGCCAGTGTCCATTTTTTGAATATAGTTTGACATTTAACAAAGTTTTAGTGATTTACAGTGGATTAAATCAATTTTTTATATTTTTATATAGTAAAATGAAATTAAATAGATCGAACCGCCGATTAGCTATGAGTGAGTGCTTATTGTTTGAAAATCGGTTAAAATTTGGCAGAGTTTAAACATTTTTTTTTATAAATTAAATATTTAGACAATTATTGTAATAGCAATCAGTCAACCAATTTTTGGAAAATCAGTTGAAATTTGACAGCTTTAATTCTTTAAAAAAGTATATACTTATTTTACAATAACATCATAAGACAAGTCGTCTATACTACTTTAATTTTTTTGCAAATAGTATAACATTTTCAATTTTTTATGATAATTCCGACTAAATAGACTCAACATTTTTGTTTCAAATCAACAAAGAACAATTTATATGTTTAGATATAATTTTTGATGTTTACAACTTATGACAACCAAACTTGGTATGATGACTCATCAACATAAAACAAATCGTGTCTACTACTTATTAACAAACTTGTAAGTAGTATAACATTTTCCAATTATTTTTTTACTATTACGATGCACTATGACCATATATTGCACGATCAGTATGAATTCAATGACGATTCTGAATAAGTCTAGTTCCCTCAGTTTGATTTTTATACTTACAGATTGATCAGAGATAGTCTAATGGTAGTAATCGATCATTCAAGTACAATTATTGACTTTTTTCTCCAAAATGATGCAATATGGTCATATATTGACCGATCAAGTTGATTTTGATAAGAATAAAAAATATATAAAAAATATTTAAAAAACGAAATTAAAATTCTTACGTGCTTAAAACCGCTAATTTACAAATTCGCAAGAGCATTACAATTCTGTAAGTTTAAAGGGAAGATAAAGGAGCATATTTCACATATTATTCAAGTAATTTTTAAACAAAACTTATCTGTGAGGAGCGCGATAATCTACTGTGTTTATCTTCCCTGTTCATCGATATTTTAAGGATGTATAGTATTTATTGATTTAAAATAATTACTTATCATTAATAGGAGTGGGTATAGTAGGGAATGCAGAGGTAGGGGGCTGTCGTATCAATATTTGTGTTACTACTTTAAGTATCATCAGAGTATCGATGTATCCTTAGTAACACGAAATGAACAGAAAATACTGACCTTGACCCTGATCTGCTTCATCGAATCCCTCTCTCTAAGAGTGACAGAAGCCGGGGTGACATTGACGGTATCGAAGTCGACAGTGATGCCATAGGGGATGGCAATCTGGTCTGTGCGAGCGTAGCGTCGACCAATGGATCCGCTTGTGTCGTCCACTCGATGCGACACGTTCAGGTGGGTCAGCGTTTCAGCTAGTCACGAGTTTAAAGTTAAATCAATTACGATTATATAACATATCAAATATTATCGGAGGAACGTTTTCAAATTAACAAAGCAAACATCAGTTAGTTCTATAACTTGTTGATGTAGCATTATATTTTTATGCAATAGCATTTTTGAGCAGCTTAACTTTTGAATAATAATAGTAATATCGTTTTTTACATTTAGCAGTAAAAAAGACCAATATCAATTGCTGGCATATATGTATATATTTAGGATAAATGTACTATTAGAAAGGTGACGTCATACTTACAAATTTGTGCTACATAAGGTGAGAAATCCGGGTTAACTGACAAAGGCAAAACCGAACATTTATATGGGGCAATCAGTGGAGGGAGAGATAGGTACTGAAAGAAAAGAACGATACAACTAATTTGAAATTGAAAAAATAGCAATGTTTCTCTACTGTAGTGAATATAAAAAAAACGGCAGTCAATAAATGCATACCGTTCGTTGTTCATCGCCTTCTCTGACATGAAAGTTTTGTTCAAATATGGAGTACATGATTCTGCCAATACCGAATGAAGGTTCAATCACATTGGGAACAATTTCTTCAACTGAAGTACAATATTGATGCAGTTATGATATAAAATTGAGATAAATATGAAATTCTTGCTGTCTCCCTCCCCTCACATATTTTCAGTTTTATACGTACATGAATTAGCCTAATCTATTTATTTTAACTGATATCAAATTGTTGGTACACGTTAAAGAAATTTTATACACGTCGCCCAGATATATCCACTAAGATAGTACAGTAATTGGCCGAGTAAGCGAAGCTTGATTACATTTTTGTTTTAATATATTTTAAAAAATAGTTCAAGGCATATCTTAACATCTTCACTTATTTAGGGTGTGAACAAACTTTATCCCCTTCACACACTTTCATTGTTTTTTCTCACCCCCTTTTTTTCAGTAGTATGAAACCTCTTGGCATCACCACCAACCACGAATCTGGAACTCTTTTTTTCCTCCACGAAACTCCTTTCTTTTTTCTACTTCCACCCTCTTTAATAACAACACCAAACTAATACGGTTACTTACGCAATAACGTTCAACTTCTATTACTGATTGAATGATGCTTTATACAATGTTTGAAAAATTATCTTGTTTACGTAGTATTAAAAATTGTATTAATACAATGTATAATAACCATGTACATTATGTATGAGAATGGGGGATATCCATTATATACAACACTCAAACAAAAACGGAAATTGTTAAGAGTTTATAAAAGCGAACATTAATTAAAACAACAATGATTACATCCCAAAACAAAACAATTTAAGATTATGTTTCAATTATTCTTCTATTTTAATTACGACAATAGACAGTTAAATTCTTTCATTTATTGACTGATTCTTCTTAAACCACCTGGTGCAATTACAAAGAAAACATTCTACAATTTTGTAATTGTAAATGGTAACTTACCATGAACTGTCTTGTCATAATCCTTCACTTCAACCATTTGAGGAAGAATATCAAACTTTGATGCACCAATTTCAATGGTTACTTTCCTAGACACAATAACCACAAAATAAATAAATCAGTTTTCTTAATGATTATACAACTGGTTTTAGACAACAGTAGTGATTAAATATAACACATTAGAACATTAAAATGTACAATTTAGCCAATTTGGTAAGATATATAAAATAAATTACATTCTATATGCTTCAATAATTAAAAATGAGAGATTAAATAAGTTAACTTTGAAAGCACTAGGCGCTTTTACATGGCGATTCTAAATATATGATAATTTTTTTAATTAGACGCTAGTTAACTATCAATTTAGCGACGCATACGTTAATAATATTAATGATGTAATAATAGGTATCAAAAAGCGGTAAATTGATATTTTACCAGAAATTATGCAAGGATGTATGATCAATGAAAGTCTCAGCTTAATTGTTTTTTTTAATTGTCAATTTTGAGTAGTAAACGGTCCTTCTTTTGCTAAATAAAAGTTAAATTTAAACATGTGAGGTGTGAGAAATGTTCCAAAAATAGTAATCAATTAATAATGAATTTTTTTATTGATTAAAAACAACTGATTAAAATCAGTACTCGATTCCCAACAGTGAACACATTGTAGGTATTTAAATAATACGATCTAGCGGATCTAGCCCTGCAAAAATTGCTTTTAAATAAATATTATATGGGCTTGTCTCACAATAACGTTAACTTTTTTTGTACACAATATAAAAAAATAAAAGTAGTTAGAATTTTATAAATTTTAATTTCTACCTCGTTATTTTACTATAGATAATAATAGTTAATAAAATACTAAAAAATTGTCCTCTCTACATTATTCAAAACATGTAACGAACGAATACGACAAAAACATTAAAGCTATATTAATGTTACATTTATATAATGATATTGTACATTTTACTTTTTTTTATATGTATATTATAATTCACTAATTTTTCTAAGTACAATATTAGTCACCGTGTTTTGTTTAATTAAAATTCATATCCACTTAATTCAATTGAGAATGTCAAAATATTTACTTGT
>JAUZND010074602.1:0-16681 GCA_034780555.1 Coelogynopora nodosa
CTATAATTCACTCAACAAAAGTACTAGTAAAGAAATAAAACAGTAATAATACAGTAAACAAATAACTTTTTTGGATATAAATAAGTGGAATTCCAGAAGACAAAAAGAATTATTAGACAAAACCAAA
This sequence comes from Coelogynopora nodosa, assembly GCA_034780555.1. Taxonomy (NCBI): domain Eukaryota; kingdom Metazoa; phylum Platyhelminthes; order Proseriata; family Coelogynoporidae; genus Coelogynopora; species Coelogynopora nodosa. Next base: position 128 of record JAUZND010074602.1, read on the forward strand.
AATATTAGCCAATTACAATAGAATGATCTCGCAAACCAATCGATAATATCTAACAGGACAAATCTTGATTCTATCGCGCCGCGAGCCCGGCTTAAGCGCTGGGATTGAACGTGTGGATGGGACATCCATCGCTCCGCGCCCCTGGCTCTAGCGCCGGAAACTAACGTGTGTATACGGCTTTACTGGGGATGCTACAGTATTGTAAGCTTTGTTTAATTACATTCTTCTTTCAAGAACAATAATAGATGTTCAGCCCAGGAAAATATTGTTTTCGCAGGATAGTTTCCATTTTTCTGGAAAAATATTATATCAAAGTTATACAAGTATTGCCCAATATTTTTCAAAATATAAACAAGGTAGATATTAACCTAATATTTTACTTACCATCACTTGTTTGGCCCACACTGTGTGCGCCAGGTACCTTCCAGCAGATGCGGATGACTTGGCATTCAGAAGTTTTCTTGTTTTACACAAAAAACATTCAATTTCATTTTCGAAAGCACTGTAAGAAAATTTATTAAAATGAATTATTATCTAAATAGTTCACAAAATAAGTCAAGTGCATGTATAATTATGTACATGCTAATATATTACAATAATTTCCCGTATTTAATCATTTCAAAGTTGATACCATAATCTGAAAATATCAAGTTAAAGTAAAAATATATTCCCTTTTATAACTCCTAGAAGCCCAGTGTTCCCATTTGTTTCCATTTAAAAAAGAAGTCAATGAGATGTTTTTACCATTATAATTTTTGTGTCTTTATTTGTGATGGATATAATAAATAGGAAAGTAGAGTATTTCAAAAATGAAACTATATTACCAATTCATATATACAGTAATACAGTATTCACAAAAATATTAAATGAAATTACTCACAAAACGTGGAAAATCGAGGATTAAGGTTTATTTAATAGCGTGTTAAAACATTTATTGAAGTCATCTAAACATAATATAGTTACACCTTAATCACAGAAGTATTAGTGTCAGTATATTTTATTTTATAAGAACTTTGGGCGATAGAAGATTTACTCGATATTAATAAAATGTAGCAGATAGTTATGTTATATAGAATAATAGGAATATATTTAACGTTGTCTACGGAAAATCTAACATGACGTTTTTTAATAGTTATCTGTAGGCCTACCTTTAAAAATATTTAAGCCATTCTATATATATTATATTTAATCATTTATTGATCAAACTATAACTATGTAGTATACTATTCTTAACCTTAAAAGCACCAAGTGGGGTTCAAACTGACCCACCCTGTTCACCCACTTAACATTCATAAAGGCTTTCGTTCTGAAATTAAAATCAAAAGCAGCAATGTCACGGGTATAATAGTCTATTTCTACATTTCACTATTAAAGCTAGCTAATAATGTATTACCACGCCTTTGTATGAATTTTTCTGACTGATCTTTCAATGCGGATGTATTATTGTACAAACTGACATTTTATCTTTAATTGTATTGATTAACAATTGTATCTTTAATGTCTCTAGCTACTATTATCATGACGTCATATTTTCACGTAGACACATCACATAATATGTTCATGTATACACATCAAATATTTTCACCTACATTCATGTGATTATTTTGATCAATCGGTTCAAATTGCTATATGAAACTAATTAATAAAAAGATATATCGTGCAGTTTTAAATACTTTTTATAATTAAAGGATATGATTAATGTTTGGGCTTCCCATACCTATATAATAACCGAATGTCCAGCCACTACACATATTTAATAATTGTATGATTAGGACGCGCAAGTCGAAATATTACAATACACTTTTTACCTGCAGCAAGTGCTATCTTCCTATTTTTCTTAATTAAGGATACCATTGGGTTTCATAATTTAATGGTAGGCATGTGGTTTATCGCATCAGCGGTTTAAGTAAAACATAAATTTGTTGTTCCAGCTTTGTTAATGAGGTGTGGAATGTATTTATATTCCGGTTTGAGAAGCACTCTGGCATGATATTTTCCACGCTTTTCTATCTTTCAAATACCACGGGTACATAGGTGGGTGCAGTTGGCTAAATGTGCATCAGATTAATTGAAACATGTACAATTCTTTGAAATAATTATGTTTTTTGTCACAGATGTCCTGATTTTTAATTTAATAATAATGATTTTTTTAACTACTGCCACAACTAATAGTCGGGGGCAATCGTTTTAGCAGTAATTAGTTTTGTCATGAATTTCTCAATTATTTATTAAATTATTTATTTTAATCGGCTCTGGGGGTGATCCAGGATATTTTAGGCGGCAGTTGTTCTATATTGATTGCAATATATTGTAATAATTATGATTATTCCAATTATGATTCCAATCATGATTATTTAAAATATATTATTTTACAATTAATAATTCGTTAATAGCAATAAATTACAAGTATGAGTCATTTGAAATCATTTAATGAAACATTTAAACGTTTTTGGGTCTCTATTTCATGGCATAATTACAATTATTGTAATATTGATTGTAATATATTATAATAATTTCAATAATTATAATAAATACAATAATTGTAATCATCATGGAAATTTATTATGATATGTAATTTATGATAAAATATACTTTAATAATAAATAACACGAGGTTTCCTTTAGTAATATATATTTTGTTTCACATATTATACTGTCGAGCGATTTTTATTTTCAAAATAATTAATCGATTGGTATAATTTTTATGACCTGATTAAGTCATAAACTTCGGTTAGGAAAACTATAGGAAAATAACCATATATGATATTACTTTTGTTCAATGCAACCTATAGTATTGATTTGATTATTTTTGCATCTGATTCCAGATAACAGGATCTATATTTGATGACATATTTTTATAATTATAGGCTACTACTGTTTTGTTGCGACTGCGGTTAGATTATTATTTTAAATTGCTGATTATTTTAATTAATAATTTTATTATTCAAGTTAAATGGATATAATTTACGCTAAACTAATTTTTAAAATTATTATTGCAAGTTCAGCTCCTAATATCATTGGCAAGTATGAAAACCCAAGGGGGGTATATAAAATATATAAAAGTAGGCCTATATCAAAATAATAACACCATTTTTTCTGATGTGTGACTAAAAAAGTTATTTTATGTTTTAATGAAAGAATACTGCTAGAAACCCGATATAATTGTTTTGTAATGTTTCTTTTTAATTTATATTTGACACTACAGGTGCAAGTTTGTTCATGCTTACGATTCATGCCTTTTTTTATATAAACATGTGTATTTTCTTTCACCTTCATAACATACATGTGCCACACTATGAATGCAGTAATTTTATTTTATACCTGTATTGCATTTTCTAAAATTTAAAAATTACACATAATGATTAAATATGTTACATCGTGATTCGTACTGTTAAATGAATGTATCCACAGTTATATAGGAGCAATGTTTGTTGTGTTTTTAACATAATATGCAATGTAATCGCTCGATATTTCATCATGTGAAATTATATTAATGTGAAGTTATCTATTATACGTTTTATTACTTGAAACGCATTTTGATTTCTTTGTAATTTTATTTTACAAATGTATTTGATTTGAATTATAATTTCACCACTTATTAGGAATATGATTTTAACCCTTCGTACGTGTAGGGGGTATGCCAATTTTTTTCAAAGAAATTAAGTTTTTGATTGAACTATATAACTTATGACCCTGCTTTTTTACTCAGTGGCTAAAATACTTTTATCTAACTAAAAAATATGATTTCGAATATTTTTACATGCCAGAAGAAATTTTGTTATTATTGATCTATTTTATATCCCACCTGCAGGGTTTTCATACTTACCGATGATATTATGAGCTGAAACTTGCAACATTAATATATAAAATAAGTGTATCGTAAATTATCTCCGTTTAATTTGAATAATTAAAATTATTTATTAAAATAACCAGCAATTTAAAATAAGACATATCTTATTTGTATAAGTAGTATAATTATAAAAATATATCAACAAATATAGATCTTGTGATCTGGAATCAGATGCAAAAAGTATCAAGTCAATTGGTTGCATTTAACAAAAGTTAGAGCATTTATTGGTCAATATATAGCATATAATTTTTCCTAACTGTAGTTTATGAAGTAATCAGGTCGCTCGACAAGTCTAGGAGGTATCTGTACCCCCCCTACAAAAGCAAACCCTAAAAAGTATGTCCATGTACGAAGGGTTAAGAAGATACGTACAAGTCAATATTTAATATGTATGACTTGTTTTGTGCCACTATTACTTATTAGTCAGCGTATCATATAGTTGCGTATTAATTGTTATAAAGAAATATTGCACTATATTATAATTCGGATTCAAAATTATTGCGAATAGTGTAATATTAATTAAATCATTTATGATTCTGATTAAGTATGATTTTAATTATTATATTTTAATATTACAATATTTATTGCAATTTATTATAATATATTACAATAATCATTACAAGCAATCATTGCACTTTTATTACAATTTTTCTCAATCTGGTTGTAATCGGCTAGTGCGGAACACCGAATAAAGGTAAAAACATTTATCTAAAAGGGCTCAAAACTATATTCAGGGCTTAAAACTATATTCATTTATAAACTATAAAATTCTTATCTATCAAATACCTTTAAGGAAAATCCGTATGTCTCACAAATTCTTATATTTTATTCACTTTCAAGGGTTTACAAAACAGTTATCTGTGGAGGAAGTATGCATATTATGATGCTATTTTTGTCAGTGAACAAAATTATTTCACTTAATAGAATTCTAAAAAAGGATATTAAAACACATATTTACTGTTTATACCAGGAATTCATAATTTATGCCCCATTGATCCCTAAATAATATCTGTCACAGATATTTCAGCTCGATTCATCCATGTATATTATTATGTTTTGATAACGTTATAAGATGATATTTTTGGAAAACTGAAATACAATGGACTAATGGCATAAATAAATAAATAATATATGAAAAAATCTTCTTTTTTAATTAATGTATATGTAATCATTTGACTCTATGATGTCTTTACACGATTGAAAATCAATAAGTTGTACAATGTTTACAAATAATAAAAGATTAATCGTATAATTCAATATGGACTATATTATAGCTTTTAAAAAATATATAATGCTTTCTTAATAGTATTACATTTAAACTTTAACGTAAGTAGAACATAAAATCGAATCGGTAAATTTCAGCACAATCAGACCACGGAGCTAAAGGGTACGTAGATTAGGAAGCAAGCATTGATCAATATTTGGAAGAATCAAGTTTGTTATAAAATTTTGGTTGTATTTTCCTTACTTGTTGAATTGTCCTTACCCGAATATATGTAAATACAATTATATATTAAAAAAATAAAGACCCTGCATATATTTGGCATTCTGAATTTAAAACCTCTTTGAACTATATATTCTTCTTTTCGACATTTTTCCCGAGAAAGTAGACTAATCATTTTCATTTATCGGTTTTCTGCTCAAATGAAGATTTTTATTTAAGATGATCAGTGTTTATTTATCTATATATTTTTATACGTATTCCTCACGAAAGCCATCGACCGGCACCATGTCTTTATATTACTTTAAAATGATAAATATTTGAACGATACGTTTTTGTTTAAATTAATTTGGTTTTTTTCAAGGGCTAAATAAAATATTTAGTTAAAATATTTCCAATCAGACACTAGAAGAATATTTCATGGAAATGTTTTGTTACTTTGGTATGTATAAAGAATAATCGCTACCAATTCTAGAAAATATCATTTGATGAAGTATTTATACTATTAAATTGAGTAGATATGCTCTGAGGATATAGAAAAATAAACAGATAAGATTTTATTTAAACTTTGAATTAAGTATGCCAGCAATATTAAAAACATAAACAAAATTTATGGACATTTTATTTCATTTTCTATATTACTATTTAGGGTCACTTATATTTCCAAGGACCCAATAATGGTATTAAAATATTTGCTACCCTAGAAAAAATGATTATTTTGACTTTAACTTAATACTAAGTTAATAAAAAAGTAAACTTTATTGTCAACTTGAAATGACTGATGTTCCAAGTAGGTACCTCACTCATTTTTACAATGACGTCAAACAAACCGATGAGCTTTAAATATATATATATATTAGTTACATATTCTATGGGTTAATATTCTACGTAAATAATAGTGGCATAATGGCACTTTTGTGATTATGAGCAATGGAAAATTACATTCAAAGATAGTGTTTTAGACAATTGTTTTAACTAATAACATTTGACATGTTTCGACAGCGCATAATAAGTTAAGTATGAAGAACATTAATATTCCTTGTGAACAACGCAATTACTTGTAGACTGCGCAATGTAAACCCTCAATGACTTCCTCAGTAGTGTAAAACAGCAGAATAAATTGGTAAATTAAAAGCATGAGCAGAGTTTAACTAGCTGTATGATCAAAATTCCCACTGAATAGATGTTTCACTCAATTGCAAACAAAGAAGTATGTGTAATGTTATTTACCTTTTTAAAAAATTGGAAATTACTTTTCTGTAACTCTGAAAAATGCAAATGGTCAAGATTGTCGATTCAGTTACTCTTAAAAATATCAAACAGAACAGTAAAATATTAACAAAGCAGTTTTTCAATAAATATATATATATATTGTATGAAAATTTTCACGAAAATTTTGCAAACATATTATTATAAAATATTGGATATATATACGCAAAGAAATAAATAACAAACCCGGTTGAAAAGAAACAGAAGTATATATATTATAAATAAATTGAAGATGACTAATGAATAAAACAGATGCATATTATTGCCAAACAATTATTAAACAAAGTAATCAACTGTAATTAAAGAAGCTATCCTACATCATATGTTTGAAAGACTAGTACACAGTGCACGCTCATGGAACAGTCACCAACACCAACCCCTCCACTCTATGCCACAGGATTGGTGACTCGACCCATGAAGGCCAAGGACCCGGTCTTCTTGTCCACAATTGCGCACAGGAAGGGGTGATCGGCGACAAACTCGACCTCGCCCATGAACATACACATCGGCTCTATGAACATCCCAGTAGATGCCGCCGCCTCGCAGCCCTGTTCGTCTACATTGAGGAAGGCTTTGTGGGCCGCGCGGGAGACGAACAGTCGCTCTTCCGTTGAGATACCTGAGAGAGCGAGGGGACCGACAAATAGCATGCTAAACCATCGAAACTTAAATAGGTTAAAAATCTGTACAAATATATAAAAACCGCTTCATATAGAACAGTTGTACAACTGAATCTTCGTCGCACAGTAAAATTTGTTGAGTTTAAAGCTTGCATAGTAGGTAGTAGATATTTGCATAAATCTAATAACATTGATTATGGTTAAACTTTGAAAAATACTAATTGTGAGGTTCTATAATAATAGTGAATTGGATGTTGTAGGGAACCGAGATTGTGTTTTTCCAATGCTATGGAAGTTCGGGGACATTACGTGTCCTCAGAATCGTCAATGTTAAAATTACTCAGTTCATGATATATTATAAAAGGTATCATTAGAAAATAGATGGTGAATTCAGCTCTCATTAATCTCGCTGTTTCCAGCACTGCTGCAGGATAATTCAAGTATCAAAATATTATGCTTTCCTGCAAGAATCTGGCGAGAAAATATTTATTGAGGGAAAGAATAGGATTATAATTGTATCGTACATTGTGAAATAATATTTAAAAAACTGTAAAAATAACACAAGTTAAGAAGGGTTAGGGAACGACGAGCGCTATGTCCACCATCTCGATTACTTTCATCAGTTACAACAGAATCACCAGGAATTCTCCAAAAGATTTATTGCTTGAAAACCCAATTTTATCTCATAAAATTGAATTTATGACTACAATATGACATTTCAGGAAATAGTCCAAGACACAAGAGTATACATGTTTTTTCTTCATCCAGAGTTTTGGTAGCCCTTTGTAAAATAAATAAAACCTATTTATATAATTCCACGACTCAGAAGTAATCAACTTAAAGATAAACAGATCAATGGATTGCTCACTATTAATTTGTGTAATTTTAATAGTTCCTTGAAGTTACCTCTATTATATAATTGTACAAATATATATATTTATTTTATATATCAAATATTTAATAATGTGAACATTATAGAGACAATAAAGGAGGCCTAAATGTAGCATTATAGAACTAATTTATTGTTACAGTTGCAAAGTAGCTGGTTCAATATTTGTTTTAGACGTATTTGTAGTCTACAAAAACGACACTTGTATATAATTATAAACTATATACTAACTGAAAAGTTCGACTAGAAATTAGACTTAATATGAACAACTGATTATTTGAGATAGGCCGATATGTATATTCGTACTTTTTAGTAACAGATACTCGAAAGCTGATAAGTGACCCAAATGCACTTCTATCAAACAACTTTAGGTAAAACGATAGGATGACTCTACAATAAGTAAATAACACGGCGACCATCGATATGTAATATACATAACACATATATAACTCTGAAGTGACCGCTTCAATAATCTGCTATTGGAGAATGTCGATTGCATGAATGCTGCGTGCGACAGAAAGGATGACCTTGATATAATATATGCACCATGTCTTCTCTATTTTATCATTTAATTATGTATTAATTAGCCTTAAGTTCGAGTTGTTTGTAGGTTACAGAAAATGTAATTAAAATTATGCTGACCTCAACAAAGTATAATTGCTAATGTGCAGTAATAGACACGGCATTCTTTTGTAGTGATTGATTTAAATTAGCGAACTTATTATCATTGGTGAACGTTTACATGTAGATACTTATTCCCTATGCACTGGTTATTACAGGATTCGTACACAAAATCCCATTTCTACATATTATAGGTGCGAAGATTTCAGATTTTTTATAGCACAAACATATTTATTATAGTGGATGCTCGAAAGGCAAACACACAAATTCAAAAAATTATAGTAACACTAAGTTTTCCTGAAAATGAATATAACGCTGTAAATGGATTCGTAGCAAAGTTTTTGTGTTTGCATATTAAGTTATATGCAAAGGAACTACTGTTACTTTTCTAAAAGTTAATAAACAGTATAAAAAACAATTAAAAAAATGAAATTTACAACATAAATGTTTTACAATTAAAATGTGTATATACGATACAACGATACGAACATACAACGTTACGACATACGATACAACGATACGAACATACAACGTTACGGCATACGATACAACTGATACGTATACTATTCTAGCGGAATATTTAGAATGGTAGCTGTCAAACCAAGGAACCCATGTTCGAATTCAAGTACTGCTATAGTTTTGTTTACATCAACTTGCAGGCCTCTCTGTTCAGTCCTAATTCATTGTATACCAATGAATCAATAAAGTCAATTCATAAATTCACCCACCTGAGAGATCGGCAGATCCTCGGTCGAACACACTGCTTACACCCAGAGCCCTCATCGCATCCCCCAGATCCAAAGAGCTCTCAATTCGAAACTTAGGTAGTGAGAACTGCTTCATCGCTGCATTCCCCAAGTCCTTCTGCAACATCCCCTCGAGCAGAGGACCGGTCAACCCTGCCTCCAGGACCGCCAGACCCTCCCGCTTGTTGGGCAAGATGATCGCCATCATAAACCGGTAGCCAAGAAAGTCCAGGGTTGCCATGGAGCAGTCTAGAGCCTTGTTGACTGCATAGCCATAACTGCCCTCGTCATTCATCATGGGCACCTAGTGGCGGTTAGGACCATGGCAATATTCACATAGTTACATGGTTGCTATATGCACTATATCTAATGATATTACAAGACTTTTGCATTAAGATATTATAACCAAACAAATGTGTTCACACTTACATGAATATTCTATATTTTACATTAACTGCATCAAAGTTATTACGGTGTCCTTTTAAACATAATTATGTATCAAGAGATCCATTATAGTACACTTGGGTATATTGTACCCCCTTCCCCCAAATATATGCTTTATCAATAATAATATATCAATACAGAAGTGTACTGTGTAACTCTGTACATTCTATATATTATCCAAAATAAAAATATCCTATAATAGGAACATCATGTTTCTGTACATTCCAAAAGATTATATAGCTATCATTATATGAAAACGATAAATTTACTGAATCTTGAAGAAATAAAAAGTTACTATATATCAAAATAACATAAAACAACTACTCAATTAAGATACAATCAATATAAATTAAATCAAGATAATCAATAGTTTAAAATTATTACAACAATTTATATATTACAAACAAATCATTAATTAGATTTGAAAAATATTAACGTAATTTACCAACTAAAAACAACTATAAAAATGTTTATTGGTACCAGTAGGACTTCGAGTCTTTAGGAAAGAAATGAAAAAATCTTCCCGAGAGAGTCGATCATCTTTAGACCAGTGTGTGTTGGTATCTATTAGTGTTATTTTCATATCATTTTCATTATGGCCTGGTTCATTGAAATGTTCGGCAGTCTCGATGTTACGAGTCTTGCCGCGTTGGGTCATCCTTATGTCATAGTTATGGCCATTAATTGTATCAGTTACTAAATGTTTTGTTCACGTATGTATAGTTTATCACATTTTACACAGGTGATTGCATATATATACAGTTCTTGGTTGTACAATCACCTGTGTTTTTTATTTTAAAATTACGCTTTGACAATTTATTTGTAATATTACCAGTTTTTTGTTGTTGAAAAATTGCACTCTATTGCACTTAAAAAACTCATTCCATTAATTATTACGAAAGTCGAGTTGAATCAATACATTTTGTAACAACAATATTCACAATATTTTTTTCGATAAATCGATGTAATTATCACATTAATTACCGTTATGATTATCTGCGTAATTCAACCTCACTAGAAGGTTAACTTACGTATTGATTGATTCCTTATCGACTTTTAAATTTAATATAATTGTAGTCTACTTTAAACTACAAACTAACTAGTAGAAAATAAAGAATAGGCAAATAAATATTGCGATGTTTATATTACTTTTATATCAACTTTATTAAATGATCACTACTAGTTACTAAAAATTAATCATAAAAGTTACAGAAAATGACCAATTTAGACGTATTACCTACCTGAACTGTGGTTCCATCTGCAAGGTAAAAAGGTGCCTGTTGTGTTTTGAAAGGCTTGAAGGGTGACATCCATTCACCTAAATGAGTGAGAGAAAAGGTACACATAAGATGGTAAAAAGTTATGTATGTATGCATGCAATAAAATCATCTTCAAACATACCTATCTATCTATATATCTTTCTAAATTATGAATGGTAAGATATATTTTTACAAAAAGTCTAAATAAATACTTTTATAATTTATAAAAAACTCATTGGCTTAGATTTTTTATAGACTCCATGAAAACGTTTTTTAATTTTCAGGGTAGCATTCTGTCAAAACCAATGCAGAATTATCAGTCGCAATATATTTAATTTGTTTTTATTCGAATATCTAAATAGTATTTTGATTATTATAAATATTGTAATACCTCTAGATATAAAACAAGAGATTTATTAAATATTTTGAAATTTATCATTATTAACTATTTCAATATACTGATATCAAATGTAGCAAATATCAAATGTAGAATTAGAAAGTCTATTTTTAGGTAGATTGTTTAGCTACATTTTGCAATGTAGATTTAAAGTAATCATTATAAAAACATGGTAGCCTAGTTTATAAGAGAATAATTTGAACAATTGCAATAAACTCTGACTTATAAGAATCTTACCCTTAAAGTAGATCGCATTAATAAGTACCATTCGAATATCTGAATTTAGTGTTGAAGCAGCGACCATATTCTGAATCTTATAATTGGTTTGGTCTTCAACCCATGTGTTAATAATATCAGCAGTTTTTACCGAATCTGCGAAGTTGACCTGTCAATGGAAAAGTCAGTAGCTAATATAGAATACTTTCAAAATGTTAAGGCAATACTTTATTGTGACTGAATCTTGTAACAATCTTACTGTTCCCATTTCAGCTTTGTAGGAGTCCTTGAGTATCTTCACAAATTTTTCAACAAGAGGGTAATTAGCTTGAATGAAGGCCCGGTTGGCAGTCTTAATAGTGACATCTTCAGCATTTTCAGTCAGGGTAAAGAGGGCCTTTCCCAGTTCTTTATGTAGCTTGTCATCTGATGTTTTGGCATCCAGATGAAGAGCTTTTTTCAATTCTATTGCTGACTGATTCTTAGCACCAGCTAATAGCATTGAGAATGCCCCAAGAATACTTATTGGAGAAAAGAACAGGTTATCTAAAAATGAAATGTAATATAACTATAATAACATTATCATTATAAATATTCACGAAAAACTTAATAATTAGAAAAAGAAGTTAATCTCTTCTATTGTATTTTCTTGTAATGACATAATTTATATATTCTAGCAAAAACTTAAAGTAATTGAGAAAATATTTTAAGATTTAAAAAAATGACAATCTAAAAATGTTTCGAAATATATTTTATTGATATGTATTTGCTATTTTAAATCTCTGATCTAGCACTAAATACCAGTAAAATTGATCACTTAATGATAGTGACAATTATAGATATTCAATTGAACATTTTCATGTATAGCAGCACTGATTTATGATTATAAAAAAATTAAAAACAGGATAGCAATGTGTTTTCATTATTATTTCAGTATGCACAACTAACACTACCATTGTATAAATATGCAATATAGAAATGTGATTTGAATGGTGAATAGGTCACATGTCATTTAGCTCTTAATTTTGCATTAATACTTCACAAGAATACAATATTAAAGCCATAGTTCTGAAATTAGAGGACACAAGAAGAATTATGAGTTTGAAGGTATTAAATCATCTCCAAGTCAGTTTGGTGTAAGTTAAGCAATTATACTGCATATTCTACATGAGAGAAACAGTAAGGTTTATATTCCTTATTTGAAGTCCTTATGTGATAATGACAATGATAGAAAAGTTCAGTTTTTCTGAACAGTTTATCATAATGGTATATGAAGATGAGTCAGTTTTACACAGAACATAGTAAAGTTATTAAACTAATTTCAAACTCAATGAATAAATCATTCATCACAATCATGTATACTGAGCATCTGAGAACCCACATATCACATATGTGACTATTGTCAACAAAATCAATCAACCTCTAGTTTAACTGTGTGGGATATATTGGTTATTTTTATGTGATAGTGAACTCTGCTACATATCTAAACACATCAATTAAAAATTTATGGCTATAAATGATGAATAAAGACTACTATATTTCCAACAAGATGGTCATCATTTCATTTTTGGAGAGTATTTTGTTTGTTGCTATAGACAGGAACTTTGAAGGTAGACTGTGGCCAGATTGAATGGCCTCAGACTTACATTTTTTACTTTAATATTTTAAAAGATATTGTGTATGCAGAAGCCAATAAAGATCTATAACTTCATGGATATAATTATACAGAAAATGGACACAATTGATGTTGAATTTTTATAAAATTTTTGTTTGTCTATATTTTCTGGATTCTTGAAGTGCCTAGATTATGAAGGTTATTTATTTGAATGCAGATTAATTTCTCTATTGTAAAATTGCAATATACTTCAATATACTATATATGTACACCCTTCACTAATCATTTATTAACTGTAAAATTCTTATATACAGTATTTTTATAAATATATATATAATATAATCAGTGATACTATCCAAATATATCATTGATATTTGTTTAAAAATTTTTTAATGAACTTTTACATTTACTGAGACATAAAAATAATGTTACAAATTATTGAATATTTTGTAATGTTAAAGATTTTTGTCAAAAGTTTCCCTTTTGAGTGATATAAATCAAATGGCCATATATTTATAATAAAAACAAATTGTCATTATTATAGTACATGTCATATGTTAATATATATATAGCAGTAGTATGCTAGTATAATAAAAAGGTATACATTTATTGTGACATATTTTTTACTGTGATATTAACCATTTTTGTTTAAATGGGGAGTTGTAATTCTACACACAGCACATAACTACTGCAGTGGCTGGTAGTAGTACCAATTTCAAATAAGTTAAATGGTAAATTACTATTAGACATATGATGTAAGTGTAGTGCATGTATTTTAGGCATTATTACTTAAAAAATAAAGAAGTTTTTTCAATACTTAGGAATAATTTTTACCCTTCGTTTCATATCAACTGGCAGAATTTGGTCAGTATTTATGACAGTAGCAGTTTCCTAGTGAGTGACTGAAACTGTTTCTGAATTCAGATTAGGAGCCATGTTTGAATTTGGAACTATTATCAGGTGAATTAAATGATTGAGCATATAAAACCATCAGGAGTTGTTGACATCTCTTCACAAATCTAATACATGGCTTGGCAACAAGAGTTTCTTGATGAGTTTAACCAACCTTTCATCAGGGCAGAAAGAACTGAACCATATACCTTATTGGTTTCTGAAATAAGAATTATTTTTAAATGGGTAGTGGTTGAACCAGGATGGCAGTTGTCGATAATTTAGAAGAATTATCAAGAGGAATTTGAAGAAATGCATTTTGAAGGTCTATCTTTGAAAAAACATTTGCCCCTTTGAGAACAATGAACAAGTCTTCTGGTTCTGGAGTTGTGGTTGCTTTTTGCTTCAAGGCTAAATTAACTATGACTTTAAAGTCAAAGCAAGGGCTAAACAACAATAAATGATATTTGAGTAAATCCATCAAAATTGTTTTTGACTTTTAGTTTGCATCATCCAACAACAGTGTTTTCATGACCATACTAATAACCTTTTACAGCAATCAAATTTTTTTGAAATGTAATTTCTGGGTCAATTGAAAAAACTGTGTATGCATCAATGAATCAAATAGGGCTATCTGTGTCTTGGATCATTTCAATTTTCAAACCTGATTGAAATACTTAATCTTTCTTAAGGTGGTTTCTAAAATTGTTTGAATTAATTGACAGGATAGAAATATTTTTACCTTCATAATCTGAATCAGAGTAATTTGAATTAATTCTTGTATTTTGTAATTGGTCAGTGACCAAATTGATAGAGGTTTTTTAATTTAAGAATTAAAATTGAGACTGTTTACAGACCTTAGAAATGTTTCCACTTTTCTTACAATTATAACATTCTGCATTATCAAAATTTGCATTCATTTAGTAAATTTTTTCCACAATATGAATAACAGGAATTTGGAAATTTGGAGTGATTTTGACTTTGAGATTAATTAATTTCCCTGGTATTTATTAAATATGGGAGGATATGTATTACCTGATATTGTTATAGGATTTGGAGCAACAACTGAGGAAGTATGGATTGCCTAATTCACATTAGCCATAGCATCACACATTTATTTGACCCTCTGAAATGTTAAGTTTTCTTTTATGAGTAATTTATGCTGAATTTATGCTAAGCTGTTGATGCCAGCAACTATGCAATTTCTTATATATAGATTTCCAGATTCTCTCTAAAATTCCAGTGCTTGTTTGGGTTTGCAGCTGTGTAAAAGAAATGACTTCATAGTCAGATTTTCTTTTCAAATGCTTGAATTGATACTTGCTCTCTCTTTAATTTCAAAGTTGACAGGCCTTAAGTGCTAAATTAAAATATACAACAAATTTTATTTGATATTAATTGATTTGGATTTCTTGGTAATGCTAGATTCTTTAGAAGAATATAAGCATAACACCCAGCAAGAGTGAGAAAGTAAGCTGACCTGTTTTCTTGAGTAATCTTATCATTTGTCAGGCAATAAAGGTTGAATCTATCAAACCAGTCTTCTAGAGATTTTCAGAATTTTTCATATCCAAATGTTCTAAAAGTGGCATTGTTTATTTTGTATTACTAATTTAGTATTACTAATGCATGTAATAAAATAGGTTGTATAAGTATATGCTCACAATGCTAATTGTTATACTAAAAATGTATTGAATTTAAATAAAGTAAGGAATAGAATAACCTTTTTAGGAATATAAATTATTTATTTATAACATATAAGATGAGATAAAAACTATTATAAAGATTTTTAATTTTTACCTATTATAATGTAGTCAAGATTAACACTAACAGTAGAATAGCCATAACTATTATTTATAATTTGCATAACAAAAATGTAAACATGTCATTAATGAAACAGTAAAATATAACTATAAGTAGTATACTATAAATCTAATTGGAGTATAATTTTCAATTATATTTAATAATATAAATTATATTATTATTTTAAATAAATATATTATATTTTTTACAATAAACTATATTTTTATTAATGTTGTAAGAATATATTTGAAGAATTCATATATATATATAATTATTTTTAAATATAATAGTAATACCCTATGAAGAAGCTGCCATTTGGTTCTATAAAGAGTATAATAGTGTTCTCCAAAATTGTGGTGTTTCAATTAAAATAATCAATAATGCCAATGCATTTGGAAAGATAGTAACCTGCATGCAAACAATGGTTATATACTATTTCATTGGGAGAACCCAAATTATGGGGACAATCACCCTAGGTCTAGTATCGGGGGGGG
>JAUZND010074613.1:0-16680 GCA_034780555.1 Coelogynopora nodosa
GGACCGCCTCAGCGGCCTCTTCTTCGGCGGGACAGGTGGTGCATGAGAGGTGAGTGTGGGTGGAGCCCCCTCGCCTCCACTATGCATACATTCTGCCTAGACGGAAGATGTTGATGAGTGTATTCTTTATCAATGTATTCTTTATTGTGATATATAATATTAAGGAGGTTTTTGGAATCGGAGATAATTCATCGTATGTAACTTCCACATCTTCAGGAGATAGGCTTTTGGTGACTCTTTTTTGGTGAAATTGGTTTAATTAATAAATAATCTATGCAATATAACATCATAATTATCTATAAATTGTACGCTACAATTATTTCTCCATAAGCTGATGAAGGTCTAGTTATCACCGAATATATCGTTTTTTCCGTCAATTTATAATTGTTTGTTATACCCCAGAAACATCTTCATGTATACGGAAGTTATCAATATTCTGCAGTGCCGTTCATTATATTTTACTTAATTGTCTTTAAATAATATTATGATCAACAGTCTTTCTTTCAACTTATTACCTCTAGTGTATAAGTTTGAGTCTGTTTTACCGATTGTTTATGAATGCACGGAGAGCTTACCCTGTTCATGTTAACATTCAGTTTGCCGTTAAGCAGTATTTACATACACTTTTTTCCTGTAATTTTATTCCCAATTTTTTCATTTCCCTCTGGATGTTCCTTTGGTTGTTATTCTCTCTTTTTGTATCAATTCAACCCTCAAACTGGCAGGCTTATCATTTATATTCCAATAGTATACTGATATATTATGCTATACTTGTTCCGTGTCTTTAGTTGACTTGTCGAATAGGATAGTAACTTTTGTTGATTTCAGTATATTTATATATATAGTTATTTAGCTGCAAGTTATAAAAGAATATCACTAACAAATAGTTTCAAACAAGGCGGGCTTGTATATTAGGATACTATTTGACGTAAACGCCAATTTGTCAAATAAAAAATACATTTGTAATACATTTTTTAGTATTACATATGCTAGTACAAATGTTTAATTTTTTTTATAAAAAAAATAATTCTTCAGAAACGCCAATTTGGAATATTGATTATTGACTAGCAGTTTTTAATTTCCATAAACGAAACTTCTTTTTTTTTAACATGATAGCGTTTGCGGCAAACATATATTGCAGCGACTATTTATTCGGCCCTGTTTTACCTCTAATGTCACAATTCTGTGCATTTTTCTCGGAATAACATTTTTATAAATATCTTATTTGATTAATTTTCATATTGGCCTTACTTCAAAAAATGTTTTATTTAGTATGAAATATCCTACTCTGTGAAATACTCTTCATTGAATGGCTACACAAAGTTATTTGTGATTAAATATATTAATACATTACATGAAAGTGTAGTACATATTGTGAGGTAGGATGTATTTTACATTGGCATAAATTATTATAAGTTTTAATAGCGGGTGTTTTACACCCACAATTTTAAATTGCTTAAAATATATCATTTTCCACAGATATATTGTATATATAACTTAAAATGTACGTATGTATAATACATTTTATTGTTAACCCTGTAATAAGTATTGAGATAATCTTATTTTGATATTACATAATTATACTATATTACGAACTATATGCTACATAATATTGTAATAACTCAATCGTAGAGTGAACGCTACTATAATTAAATAGGTACACCATATAAGACTAACTAGTTATTCAGAATTACTCATTTTACTATAATTAACCTTCTCATATACATAATATCATTCTTGCTATCTACTTTCTTTTTTTCTAATACATCATTTATACTTACATAATTCAGAATATGAGTTATATCATTATACAGACTAAATTAAAGTAGTAATCAATACACTGTTTAAATATTGATATACAAAACACATAAGTTTCTTATTTTTAATATAGCTTTATTTGTATTTCATTCACACATAATTTTTAATTGTCTTGTTTAGAGCTAGGGCAAAGTCTTGCTCATCCTACAGACGGGAAACGTAAGTGTGTTGGTGGATTTAAAATAGTACTCTCCTGGTTCTGCAGAACATGCATCCAATATTGGTCATTCTTTCCTTAACTATGTTGGGATACGTGTTACTTTTAGTTTCACTGAGTTCTGGTTTCAAATACACCTTGCTGTGCTGAACAGAATTGAATTGTAGTATTTTTAAAAACGATTTTGGAACTGTATGATTCACACTAATTATCCGAAATATTAATTGTGCGAAAACTCTTCCAATATTTATATTGAGTATAGTCTCATTGTGTATATTTTTGAGAATTTTTCTGCATCCATATTTATTTTAATTACAAATTTGCGCTAGAATAGTTAGAATTTTTAATATTATTATTAATATTTTTAATAGTAGAAAATATTCTCAAATGTTTTTGTATAATAATTTCATATAATAATGGTTGAATAATATTAGTAATAATTTTAATTTCTTCGTCATATTTTTCTTTTACCATCAGCTGTTATTGTTAAACATTAAAATTAGTTATTGATTTTTAATTTCTGTCACGCAATTTTTTTGTTTTATGTCAATTTGGTATGCATAATGTATGGCTTATTATACTTTTTAATTTTTTTCTTCAGACTATTTGTATGAGTTATTATATTAACTGTCAGTTTAGTGGTGGTCAGTTCAACCACACACTGGATCTAATATTATTGTTTTACTTTTCAATTATGCTTCTATCCTGTATATAATATTAGATTATAGTCGTGCTTGTGTGACTGTTTAGTTTATTATTTATCCATCTATTCTCCTCTGTTTTACTTACTTAGTTATAACGTTGTGTTGGGAGATGGAAGGTGAGTGTAATTTGTCGTACCTATCACTGTATATTGACTTTCAATTGCGCGCCTACAATTATTGTGACCGCTTAAATACAAGTATCCTATGAATATGCAATATACCGGTATTATTGGAATTTTGTATCATTACCCACACATCTTTTCACCCTAAATGGTTTACTTCAATTGATTTGCTTCTACATGATAATAAGCCAAGGAAGATATTGAGGAAATATATACGTTAAGCTAGTGTATTCGTAAAATATTTTTTTAACGTTATACTATAATCGTCTATGAAATTAACGCAATCAATCTTAACATTATTATACCATTTCAATAATTTATTTCCGCATATAAAACTGAATTTTATAATTTGATTATAAAATATATCTTGTTAAATGTATAGGTAGGCTACGTCATTCTATAATTTTCAGATAAAAAGTATTTGCTCCATTTCCTCTGATTTATTTTTTACTTTTTTCTACCAAACTGCCACTTTACCTATATCATTATTATCACATATGTGATTTTTATAGTGTATTATCTACTAAATTCAAATATATTTCACATTTTATTTTGGCACGAATGTATGCATATTTTTTTTCTTTATTTAGCCTTCTACTATACAGTATGTGCTGCTTGTCGGAAATCATATACCTATTTTAATCAATGTTTGCACGACGCATTTAAATATTTTATTTAAAGTTTCAATTATATTGGTCTCAATCTGATAAGCAATCTGATACATATTTCAATACATTATGTAGTTGTTTATTATATTTATTTGATTTTGAATCAAAGCACCTTAATATATAAATATTATTTTTATCGATGAATAGTAAAATACCGAACAACTTCAATTAAATATTTATTAACTGCTCATTATTATTGTTTTTAATTTCATTTAAACAAAAAATTAAATATTCTGCTATTTTTCGTAGTCTAGTCTTTCCAATTTAAGTTATTATTAACAAGTTCTTAAATTAATACATGATCCTACAAAAATATATTTTTTAAATAACCAGTTCAAAATAATAACTAATAAGTCTATAAAATATTTATTTATAGTATGTTTATGATATATTATGTATAGATGATCATTTAGTGATCCATAATAATAACCAGATTAATTCATTTGTAGACCTGTTTTGGAGCATTAACATGATTATATTTATACCGACAATACAAAGAAAAATAAATTAGCTAACTTCACTGTTTCTCATTTCATATTTTCAGTATTGTGAACTTGATGGGTCTGCCGGCACATATACTTGCCCAGGTATTGGATCATATAGAGCAAGGGTGAGTAATCAGTGTTACTACATGACATGAGGAGCGATTTATATATTTGTTATGCACATGTAAAGCGAATTGTCATTTAATATATTAACAATGTAATATTGAATCTGAAAATAGTATGAACATAAACATAGAGTATTGTTCTGTTTTGTATTTATTTAATTTTAAAAAACCTTTAATTTCGATTTTATTTTAATTATTGATTGTTATTAATTTTAGCAGTAGATATCTGCTTCACATTGCAGTAAAGGAGATAATTTAGCCAAATTTCGGTAACATAATAGTCTGTAAATTGTCTCTATTGGATACTAATTATGAGACGTTATTGTTATTGTTATTCTATCTTTTACTAATATTTCATTACATTTCAATTGAGTCAAATATTTTATATACTTACAGCGGTTAACCGCCTTTTGTCTTTTTATTTGTTGACTTCTTTTTTATTTATTCTTAATAATTATATTATCTTTAATAATACTTATTTTATTTTGTGTCTTATCTAGTTTTACTCCATTTTCACCTTCTCTATTGAATCCATCCTTCTTCTCTATATTTTTTGTTTATCTGTATTTGCAACCGCCCCTTTCTTATATTTTCTTCTATTATCTATACAGAGAACTCTTCTCTCGCGATCAACTCACGCGATTCTTATCGATGTCACAAGGTGAGCCCCAAGAGACATCCGCACGACAGCTAGACGGTCTCGTACAAATCAAGGCGAAGCTTCACATTGCTAAGGAGAAAAATCACCGAACTTCTATCATGTACCCGAGTAGGCAGGTAAGATAAGCTTTTATGTTATAAGGTTTCATGGAGTTGTTTTCAGAAAGAATTTAAAATATTGAGCGAAATATATTTATTGTAACAGATTATAGTTGTGTTTGAGATTAATATTATAAAACACACTCCTATAGGAGTAATATAATGCAATCGTGCTGTAATTATTTTATGTAGTTTCCAGGTCATCTGTATCAGTACTTCATTATTACAATTTCAGTGTATAGATTATATATTGCAGTGGGGGTATTTTTTATTTTAATACTCTAAATTAAAAATCGCGCTGGATTAGAGAACAGAACAGATCTCTAAAACAGACCTCTAACTTTTATGACGTCTGCGTACAGTGACATAATTGTTAAGTTGTCTGGCTATGGTCAATTTCAGTACAATGGTTTATTTTATGATTAATAGTTTTCGCTTATAAATAACCTATCAATTTTTTAATTTTATCGGTTTTGAAGATCAAATCGTTGCATAATGCTTAATTTATATAACTGGTTAAATAGCAAATGTTTATTTTAACTTTAAAACAGTAAGTAAAAAAAAATCTGTCTCCACAATTTAAGCAGTTTTTTCAACAACAAAAGTTACTTCAGCCTGGTACTAGTCTATGCTTAGTTATATTATTTTTGATCATGATTATCTCCGTGCATTGTAAGATCCACACCGCCGCGTGGTTGCTAACAACTCTCCAAGTAATAGTATCGAGTGTGTGGTTACCCGGCGTACCTATCCCCACCCTTCTATTGATTGCACACGCACTCGTGCGCGCATCTAACAACAAAAGTACCTCCAATATTCATCCCTCCTTAAGGTATGCTTCGGTCTCCCCGTATTTATATTCCTACTCCACCTTCCAACTTCAGGCCGCCTGCAGGCTTGAATGTACGGGGACACCCCTGCTATGGCAATACTATTTTGAAAGTTGGGGCAAATTAACAGCTCCAGCTCTGTGTTCTTATGTATAGTTCATTCAGCTGGGATGGTGGACTTTCACTCCATAGAATTAATAATATCCAGTGGTCGACACACTGTTTCCTGTATAATGCAATATGTTGTGCAGGCTGAAAGGGTTGGGGAGGTGTCTTTCTATTATGCACCGATATCGCTTTTAGGCATTGCAGGATTGTTTCCAACTGGTGAATGTATTATTCAGAAAATATTTTACCCAGTTTTAGGATACCATACAGCATCTATAAATAGTTTAT
Organism: Coelogynopora nodosa; assembly: GCA_034780555.1. Lineage (NCBI taxonomy): Eukaryota > Metazoa > Platyhelminthes > Proseriata > Coelogynoporidae > Coelogynopora > Coelogynopora nodosa. The sequence continues at coordinate 6,065 of JAUZND010074613.1, forward strand.
TTGTTTCTATTAACATTTTAATCTATGTCTGTGTTCCACAAGTTTCCATAGTACCATTTTTAACAAATAAATTGAAGTGTTACAGTTAATTGTTAATAATAATTGAGCGCTTACGACGACATTAAAAAACGTTGTTATACGGGGGAATTTTTTTTTATATTCATGTTAATCATGTTGTTAAAAAAGAATGATCATTGTTTGTTAATTCCAGATAAGCTATATAGTAAGGAATCAAATATTTAGTTTTCAACCGCAAAAATAGTTACTCCTCCTGGCCTAATAAACAGCGTTGATTTGTTTAGGTTTTAATTATTTCAATTTTGTATGAGTTTGTAAACTATATATTTGAAAAGATATATATTTTTTTAAATACTAATATTTAAAAATAAATATTAACATATGCCCATCTGGTTGATGTTCAAATGTATCACGTTTATTCGATCGAAATTGTGTTATAATTCGCTTAATTAATTGATAGATAGTTTAAGTTTACAAATTAATCTACTTTATTATGTTTCTATCTTAAATACAGGTTTTTATTACAAATATTTACTTTGTGACCATCACTTCGCAACTAAGGTTTACATCAAGCTGTTCCACTCAATATGTGATTAACATCACATTCACAAATTGGCTTTGTCTCTTGCAAAAGAAAAACGAACATCTTGATATGTATTATCATGATTAACTAATAAACAACTTTAGTCTGTGCGCGCCAACAATTAATTAACAATAATTTGTACAGATGTACATTGTATGTGTGTGTATTCTGTACCCAACAACATTCAACGAACGGAATCAGCAGAAATAATTTGACAACTTCAGTTGACATTATTATCAGTGATTGAAAGCTAGAAGTAGATTGAGCTGACTGTTTCTAATTAGATGACGCGCCGTTATTGTAGTGTGTGTATATAGTCGTCGTAATGTCGACTTTGCGTTTAACGAGTTTATTTATAAGAACGCTGTAAAGTAAAAGATCATTTCTGGTTAAAAGATACTGAAATATGTTCATTGCTTTTTAAATTAGCAGAGTAATTAAATGCATTTTTTAATTTTATTTAAATATGCGAAATATCTATAGGTATGCAAGCGCTATTTCTAGAGCAGCAGTTAGAACTCTTACACGAAAATCAGTGCCACTTGTATTTCTGGTTATTTATTATAATATATGCGTCAGCGTATTTTATCTTATGATTTGTATTTTTTAATCAAACAATTGAATAAAAAAATTGAAGCAGCAATGTTATAATACTTATATATGTGTTGAGTAAACTATAAATTGAGTCTAAAGCATTATAAACGGTCATAAACACTCCATATGCAAAATATTGAACGGTTACAGTTTAATAACAATCGGTAAATTGAGTCAGAGAACACAATAAGCCAATATTTGTTATTATATCCATGGAAACCAATGTAGTCAAGAGAAGAAAAAAGTTTTATCCCAACATCAATTATTTTCTGAAATCAAAACTATAATACATTGAATTATATTGTACTTTATAGTGGACCGGATTGACTGAATAGTTCAACACGTTGGTTTGCGTATGCTTTTGTTGTTGATTCAGAACAATTTGGAGCCTCTCCTCAAACTTCCCCATCCTGATTAATACCTCTGATAATTGAGTGTTTTGCGGCTCAACATGAATTCGTTTGCCATGTTAATTAAATATCCTTGTTACACCTTTGGATAGGGCAGTTGCATTGTTATACATATTTTTGGGGACAAGCAAATTGTAATTAGACGAACTCTATTTATATTAAATTATTTTCTATTGCATTTTATGTATACCATATGACCTTACTATAATGAAACACTGTTTGAAACATGTAGTGAAACACTATAATGAAACATGTAGTGAACGATGCTTACGCAATATATTATGTTGATCTTGTCTAAATATGGAATGAATGTATGCTTTTTTATATGACAGCAATTTACAATAGCTCATTTTAATTTTAACAGCATTCCTGGCCCATGATAAAATGATTCTCCATCGAAACAGCATTCCTGACTACATAATAAGTGGATGACCATCAAAACAGAATTCCCGGCTCCATGACAAGAGATAGTTCATCGTAAAAGCGTTTCTGCCTCCACAATAAAAGGATTGTTCATTGCATTTGATACTAACTCTACCAAATGTTCGCTTGATAATTGGAAATGGCATATTTAATTAATAATGAATTTAAATTTTATTCGTAATAATAATAACAACATACAAGCTACACTGTGATTTGAATATTACCCAAAACACATTGTTTGAAAGGGGCAAACAAAACCTTTTAGTTCAACTGTTTCGTTCATGGTGCCGTGTGGTTTCACGTCATACTCAAATATATTTAACATATTTTAGGTAATGAATTAATGTTGAACTTGTACGGCAGATTAGAGGATAAGAGTGCATACAAAGCAATATTCAACATACGCGGCCACTCCATAAAATGAATGACAGGTTAAAGCGGTTTTTACTATATAAAAAGACATATGTTTTTATTGCGGTTAATTGTCTTTCAATTTTTTTATTATTTTGGAAATATGTTGCTAAAATATTATAATCAAAATTGGTTTTAAACAATAAATAACTAGTTTTTATATGCAGAAACTCTTCAATTTACATAAATTATACTTAAATGTGAGGTTTGTTTATCTATTTCCATTTCGATGTGTTTCAAGTTAGTCTTCAATAAGATAATGTAACATTTTTCTTTTCAAAAAGCTTTTCACTCGCATGCGGTATTCTGATAAGTTTTGATTTCTAGTTATATTCAAAATCAAAAGGTCTAAAATTAGTTATAATATTAATACTAACGAAATCAACATTTATCTGGAAAGAATTTCTTATTTTAAACTAAATTTGTACATAATTCGTATCCTTAAATTCAAGTATTCTCTACATGCGTGTACTCTGCACGTATAATGATCCAATTCTACATTCGCCATGTTCCAGATCTTCCAACTGGACCCTCACATCCCCAGTCCGAGAGCGGTGACAGCCACCAGTCTCTCTGACCTGCCCGCCAACTCCCCGGATCCGGCTCTGCCTCCGCTCAACCCTCTATCACGCTCGATGGGTGCTGTGCCACTACTGGGTAACGCTTACATACACCTGATCTGTATCAGGGAACGAAATATGAAATAATATTTCGCTGCAATGTATCAATATGTTTCAACCCTTATAATAGCATGATCATACTTATTCAGGATTGCCATGGGTACTTGAAATTCAAGTATATACTTGAATTTTAAAATATTACAAAAAATATGCTTGAATTTTGATGATTTTTTCACAATATACTTATTCAATATTCAATTTTGTGAAATATAAAGAATTATTTTTTTGTTGGTAAAACAGATATAGCCACAATACAACTTTAAATAAATCTTAGATAAATGTCTGAGATGTCTTTAAATGCATTCTAAGATATTAACCCCCACAAATTTCGTCACTGAGCGCCGATTTATAGGCTACGCTTCGCGCTTTGAGATAAGCGGTAGATGTTGTTGGCGCTTGAATATAATTTTTAAAATCTTGTTTATTATATTTAACAGAATTAAAATTTATAAAATCTAATAAAAATTAAACATATCCAAAACTATAATACTACTCAGTTGTAGTATACATCAAATTTAATAAATAAATTTAATAAAATTTAATATGTAACATTTTCTCTCAAAATTCTCTATTTTATTCGCGTTAATAAAATTAATTTAAATACATATTATATCACTTCACCCTGTTTACATGTAGATCAATATTTATTCAAACTCATTTAGAAATCAGTATTTAATTTCATTTATTAGAAATGAATAGAAAATGTTGTAATTTCTTTTATAAAATTATATAAGTTTTACAGTATAACATGTGCTAATTTATATATTATGCATAAGTTAACAGTTGCAAAATTTGTTTTAATTTGTTAGTAGCAATATGAACTATTTAAAAATCCGAAATTACTTCATTGAAAAAGATTCCCTGACACTGAAATAATTACTAATATATTTGATTATATACGGATGCCTTTAAAATGGTTATAATATGTATTTGTGTTAAAACTACTAAAATGTATTACATAAAGAACATTTCCTGTAAAGAATTTACCAAAAAATATAACAACAAAAAAGTATTTAATTTACATTATAAATATACAACATTTGACGTCTTTCTTTTCAGTAAACTGTAACAAAAACCGTAAAAAATCCGCAAATGGACAATTTATATGAAATTAAACACAATTAGAAAAAATTTTCTGAGAGGGTAAAATATTAATCAAAACAAAATATGTGTATATTTATGCCTAATCCTTTTATAGTTTTTTTATAATAATATAGAAATAAGGACATCATCCGTTGGGAAATTTTTTTTCCTAAACTCTCTAAGCTCTTAAGCATCAGTTTAATTCTCTAACATCTAGATATTTATTTAAAATTCTATTTCGCAACGTTCAATTCTTCGCATAAATAAAATAGATGAAGCCTTCTTTTATATATTACATCCTCTGTCCCCTTTTATCCACATTGTGTGTAACCAACCAGTAATACGTTTAACAGACGCGTATTCTGCGAAGTTCTAGCAATGTTTATAATAAAAACAATGAAAATAAATTCGCTTTTGTGCAGCACAGTAAATTGGTTTCAATTATATTGTTTTCAATCAAGATAGTATTCAGCTGGGGCTTCCGGTATGCTGATGGAATATTCTACTACTTTTGTTGTACTACTTTTCTTTTGTTTGTTCTACTGTATTTGTTGTTACCAAGTTGACTAGAAATGTTAATGCTACTAATTATTATCGACGTCATTATAATAAAATTAGTTTCTGTTTTAGTGGAAAATTGTTTGAATAATTATCGTAATTAATTATTATGGCAACGAATAATGTTTGATTGTGAAAGGATGCAGTAATATCAAAAAGATTATTTTACTATTGAAAATAAACTGTCTCATTAGTTGATGAATTTATCGAATTATAATGAAACTGTTTATTGAAAAATTCTGTATTGTTGACACGAAAGGTCTTATGCTTTTCATTCTACGCAACCCAGATTTTTACAACTGAAAATATTGTAAAAATACAAGAAAATGTATATCAAATAATGAAAAACTTAGAATAGCAAGGTAGGATATTATATTTTTTTAATAAAATTAAATAAATAAATACAATTGGACGGTTTAATATTATTTACATTAATATGCGGCATTATATTTTCTTTGATATAATATATCACATTTATTTAATACTTTATTAACTGTAATCAAAAATATTAAATTTTTCATTATAGAATACATATTATTCTAGAATATTTAGAAAATGTTGCATTCAAATATATTTTGTTTGTGTACTTGATAGTGAGCTATAATATCAATATGAAAGTACAATGGCACTCAGTGGCATATGATATTTATATATGACGCGTCGTACGCATATTTCTCTCTTTAATTGTTTGTTCAACAAAATAATTACATTTTATGTAAACGCTTTAAACTATTTTGGATTTTTTTCTTTTATATTTATAAACAACTAGTTCTAACGATATTTTATAAGTAAAAGGATTTTATAGTAAATTATTTAAGAGTTGTATTTTATTTGTTTAACTGATTTATTAATGGATTGGTTAATAAATTCAAACGGTCATCAGAGTAATATTTTAATAATATATTCGGATTAAATTTATTGTTAACATACAGCGCATGGTAAACATACGTTGGATCTCTTTAGTTTAGACGTTTAATATGTTTATAACAATAATTGTTTAATTAATACAATTATTGATATATTTTTTCTCTCAAAAGGGCTGGCGAATGGTGTTCTATAATATTGTAATATTGTTTATTCTTTTTCGTCAATTCATTTTTGGATAAAGTTTAAATATCGATGTCCACGCGGATGATGTTGAATGTCTTTAATTGGCTCATAATCAAGCCGGTCACGAATCGATATTGGAAAAATAATTTACGAATAACTAATTTGGGTATAATAAATTTAGTAATGTTATATTTATAGCAATTATTTTTGTAATATTATGTGATAAACTTTAAAATATTCAATTTTGTAGCATAGTTTTTTATGTGAAATATTACGCATCTTAGGACTATTACAATATATACTGTATATATATATATCTACTGTTTAGTGTTGGCAATGGCAGTGTGCACCGCTTAACTAGAAGAAGCCGGCCCTAATATTTACAGATAACCTAACTAATCAACACCATTGCCCTCATCAAGGCGGGTCTGGCCCCATGGCCCCCAGTGTCCAGTGTGTGTCTCGGTCGGCCACGTCCCTCTTCCTGAAGCCCGGGGCAGCTCAGACGAGGGGTAGGACCTCCGCCCATTGGCGGGTTGGCAGACATCCCTCTATTGACCTCATGCTAGGTATGTGTGGGAGAGAGAGAGTGTGGATGTGGGTGACCGGAGACTTGTATAAATTTGTTCACTTGTAAAATAGTGGGTGAACACATAAATTGAAAAAACCATTTAAATATAGGACGATTATTGGACATTCCTTTCTTTATTGCTTATAATATAATATTTTTTATGTATGTTATCTTACTTTGTTAACTATTTAAATTACTATTTTGTAAAAATAATGTAGTACATAAAATTAAGATATACCATAGACCTCGAAATTTCATTTGGCAAATCTCCTGTGAATGGACTGGATTGCTATCGTATACTCGTTTTGAATCATAGTATAGATCATGTTCTATTTCACGTTTGAAATATTCAAATGCAATACAAGTCCTTTTCTTCTTTGAAGATTGATTCTTCACTATAGTATACATCTAAAATTTACATAACATATTTTAGAGTTCTCCTTTTTTAAATGACAATATGCTCGCATCGTTTCTGCATCAAAAATTGTGTCACCTTATTTAAAAAAATGTTTGTTTCATTAAATTTCTCAATAACGTTCATCGCGTTATTTACTGCATTCAATACAGCTAGCAGACAGCTATGTTTTAATTGCCATGTAATCACATATTCTCTATTCCATTTAATATGAAAGATATCATAATGATACCTAAACTACACAATACCCTCTCCGTCCGGAAGCTCCAGTCCAGAAATCCCATTGTTGGCGGGCTCCAGGCGTCTCTGACGTCACATCACCCAGAACTGAGAATTCGGACAGTCTCCAGGCGTCCCTCTCCTCAGATCGGTTGACAATGGTGGATGACCTGCTTCCCGGACAAGATAAGGTGTGATTCGACCACCCTACTCCCACCCCTCCCCCCCAACCCCCCAACCACCTCACACTCAGTTATGCAGTAAAGTAGATACTTTTAGTTTATTGTGTGTGATATATATCACAAGGTATATTAACAAAATTGATACATCAATGTATTGGTAAGGTCTATAACCTTCTTTTTGATACATACTCTTTCTCTCCTTTCTCACTAATTCTAGGCGACTAATGCTAATAACAAATCATGTTCGGTGTTTTATTTGTTAATTTTTGTTCTGAAGTGAGACTTCATGCATCTCTCTCTCTCTCCCTCAACTCACAGTACCACCGTTCCGGACCCTTCGGCGGCCAACCAACCTCCACACGGACGCAGGACACCGAGTCTGAACTCAGTGCAGCTCCTCCTGGGATAAACGCCCCACTGCCATCACCGCGGTCTGTTTACAATGGTGCCGGTGAGCAAACTACATAGTTGGTGGAGAGGGGGTGGGGGTTGTATCACAATGGATTAACTGTTCTTTAAATTTTCTTTTGTTATTACACTGTTGTAAGCTTAACTTTTCACTGACATAAAACATTCTAAATTGAAATTAGAAAACATTTTGATGTGTATTAATTTTTTTTAAATGAAACCGTGCAATAAATCTGTCAAAATGAAGAATGAAATTGTCGGTTATTTTTAATATGAAAATTTTGGATGACTTTGTTGGATGCTATTACATGTATATTTAAGCAGCGGTGATGATATCTTAGGAAATTTAAGATAGTTGCTTGGCAATAATAGTCTCAATAATATCCTTTTGTATGGTATCCATAAATCATTATTTTTTAATTTATAGTTATAATTATTAAATACCTTTCCCTTATATTTAGCTTATCGTGCTATATGTATCTCCATTTGTGTTATCAATAATAATATTCGAATTTATATTTGTTATTTTTCTCTCTATTTAATTTTCGCAGATTTTTCCGTGTGTTTTTTGTTTCATTAAAAAAAATGTTTACCCTTTTCGTCATCTTCTCATAAAGGTTTCGACGGTGGAGGTCCACACGTAATCATTCGAGGCGGTGAGGTGACGGTAATCAATCCCAGACGGGGTGAAGTTGAAGACAGCCGAACGCCGCATGATGCACTGGGAGACTCCGATGAACGTCGCGGTGAGTTGAATAGTTTCATTTTATCTAACAGTATTGTATGATTGTGTTCGTTCTTGTTCAGACTGAGCTTGAATTAAGTTAGGGTTATTAGAAATGTCACTACGTCTACTTGATATGAAATTGTTTACATCTGTTAACTATTACTTTATCAAAGATTACTGAAGAAGACATTATGTTTATACTTTACTATCGTTATATCGCTATCGTTTAACAAAACTGTCTCTAAATACAAATTTACAGTTTTCAACTATTTATTTTTTACCTTGTTTGTTCTGTAATAAATTCGTTGTATTATTATATTTAAATGTCATAAAAAGGTAATGAAACATTATTATACTACTATGTTTATAGCTATTTAATTCTGTAATATTTAACTCAATATATTTAGGCCTAATTCAGAGAGGATCATTTGAAAGCTTAACAGTTTGTACTTGGATAGTTTTGCCAAATATATATATTTATTTATTGTTTCTCTTTTTTCTTTGTATTATGAGAATATACGTCGTATAATTAAGTAACACTTTTCTACAATATATTTATAGAATACACATCAGCTGGTTATTTAATTTATTTATTATATTTATTGCTGTCTTGTTTTAGTTTAAATTTTTTAAATATACATTTTGCTTTATTTTTAACTTGACAGATAACTATTTTGCTATTCTTTGATTGTTTTACTTTGTTAAAAATCAAATTGAAAACTTTGTTTTGTTTTTAACTGAATTCCTCAGTTTATGTCTGTATTATTAAATTATTCTTTGGTACAATAGATACATTTATTTTGTATACGTCTTCATTAATCAACAACTCGCGACATTCTTTTGTTTTTCATATTGTTCTCATCTCCCATGTTTATTTTCAGGTCGTCTAATGTCCAGGTTTTTAAAACAGTTCTAATCCTATATTGCAGCTTCGCTCTTAATAAATTTAAAGATTATTTGACTCACAAAGCATTCGGCTTAGCATACACAATATAGGTGTATAATATATATATATATATATATATATATATATATATATTATACATAAATTATTCTTAAATGTTGCATGGCTTTTTATTTCACTTTTTTCTGTCTTGTTATTCAAAAGTGTTTCAATTGATACATTTTATTTGATTCAATGATTGCAGCCTTATTTTGTCATTTATAGATCAAAAATATAATTAATTGTGTTAAATATCATCGTGGTGAACACCTGGGACATTTTCTGTTTGAAAAAATAAGTAATTACACATTTTTTTATGAAAAAATTCTCTCACTTTAACAAACACACTTTAAAAAAACATACTGCTATTTCCTTAAGTTGTAGTTTTGGATCAAATCTTTCAATATATTTAAAGTATATAATCGTTTTTTTAAAGTTTATTTAAGTTTGAGGTAAATGATATTCAACATAAACGAAGCCTGAAAGCCAGAGGTTGTTATGCGATGATGCTTTTAAATATCATTCAATATAATATTTCATAACGTATTGTCACAAATCTAAAATTTAATTTTTGAGTTTCGAATTTTATATTTGTATTGATTACATTTTCGTGTGTTAGATTGCATATAATACACAAAAATAATTTATATCAACTTTGCGTTATGCATATTTGATATCTATGACACGTAATAGGATATCAAACTATTTACAGATTATATAAATAAAACTAAAATATATAAATTCAAACATATAAACACTTTATTTTTATTCAAATAGTTTTGGTGTTATTTAAATAATTTTCAGAAAGAAAACTTTTACGGGAAGGGGATCATAAAATTATTCGAACCGTCAATGTGATGTATTTCTTCAATTTAGTTTCACTTTCATTACGTGGTTCTCTAAACATTTTAATTTATTTTATCTGTTTTTCAATCAATAAAATTACGTATCTACAATACAATACATAACATTTAACTTTTTTTGAATTATTAAAACGCCTTATTCTTCTATTTAACAATGATGTCGTTTTGTCTTTGTGTGCCAGAATAGTTCAATATCTTATAAATTTGTTAAGTGATATACTCATGGTATAGCTTATTAAAATAAATTAACAGTTTTATGTATTCGTCTATAGTAAGGCTTGATCATGGAAAGTAATTACCACTAATGAAAAGTGTTAACAAAGTTTAAACAATTATTAACATAACATCAATATAACTTGACAATCAAAACATAAGCAATATAATTAATTATAGTCAAGCTTTATTCAGGCAATATTAGAAATCGAAGATTTTTTTAAAGGGCATAATAATTCTATATTTTCCGCTAAAAGCGGGTATC
>JAUZND010074624.1:0-16679 GCA_034780555.1 Coelogynopora nodosa
CAAAACATTCAGGGGACATTCCTAGGACACTAATTGGGAACGTTCCGAGGACGTTCCGGGAACATTAAAGGTTACTTTGGCTGAAGCGTAAATCTAAATATATACCATTTGAAAGATTAGAAGTGTACCATTTTTTCTACTGTTATATATTCAGCCGAAATACTAATCTATTTAGAAGATCCAATGATTTGAAACATGATAAACTTAAAAAGGTTTTCAATAAATCCGGGTCTTAACTTATTTCTTAATTTCTTATTTCTTATTTCTTAACTTATTAACTTATTAACTTAACTTGACAAGATTTCATCGGACATATAATATGTTAATTATCAATATCAAGAATATTTATGACGTATTTCACAAATAATGGCCTTTGTTTACCGCTGGTTCTTAATCCTAAAATGTAGTAGTAAAATTAATACACTGACTAGATATTGTATAAAAATAGGCTATATAGTTGCTGACAACATATAATTTTAGGCTGGCATCAACGCTTCGATGAAAGGGCAGTCAACTGGCCTGGACTGCCCTTTTATTTCTTCTGTCTCCTTCTGAAAGAGAATATATAAAGAGAAATTTAATATGGAGATAGACGAGTTTGTAATACGATTTTTATTAAATAGTAAACAATTCGAATAAGTTCTTTTGATTATTATATTGGTAAACTGGAAAAAGTGCCGAATTATCTCTTAAAAACATTTTTTAATTACATTGAATTTTTTATCTTGCGGATCTTTTTTTAATGGAATTGGTGACGCTCACAACAACGCGGACGGGTAATTAACAACAATATATATGCAGGTAATAGGCGACTCAGATATTTGTTTCTGCTTTTTACATGAGGCTATTATGATTATTGCTATATTGCTATATATATATATATTATATATGTGCACAATATTGTTGACATTTAAAAAAATGGATAATTAATTTAATCTTATTTAAGTTTTACTGATTTATATGTTTTTAAAACCATTTTATTTAGTGATATCTTTCACCAATTACGAAATTTTCTGTTTACAAAAAAAGTTAAACACAAATACAATACATAATATATGTGTCTTGTTTCGTACATTACATAATGAAGTTAATAATTATATGATATTGTTGTAAATGGTATAAGTAGTGGGTGATGGGTATCTCTGAAACACCCCCAAGCTATAATAAAACTTTATCATAGACATAATACATAATATTTAGCTATCAAAGTTGTATATGTTAAACATTTTTATATTTCTAGTAATACTTCATGTACAATAACCCTCTTTAATATTATAAAATATAATACTTTTTGATAAAAATGTAGTATTATGAACAACATTGTACGCTCACAAAGGTTTCATATTCAATACATATTAATTGTCTGAATGATTTACTAACATTTAAGAATACATTTCTACTATAGGTGGTATTAGAATAGTTTAGAGTGTCCTTTTCTGCTTATTGTACACATTACTTTTTGCAAGTAAAATACGTTTTATCAAAATGGCGTCCTTGATAAATTCAATATGGCAGCTATCTATGTAAATGTTTATATTTAGCAATAATAAGTCGTTAAGAATAATAAGTAAGCACTAAGCGCAGAGCCTGTATAAACAGCAGAGAAACAGATCACTATCGGTTTCGAGCTATTCAGCTATCATCAGGTACACTAAGATAACCATTAGTATTTTTGATAATCGTATAGTTTGTATACGTTTATACTGTGTTGTATAAAATTGTGTATAGTAAAAGAATATTGTTTTGGTTATCTTTTAATGACATTGTCGTTTTTGTAATAAAAGTATTTGTACTGTTGTTATCGAGTATATATTTTGCTTTTTTAAGGATAGATATTATTGGTATGTTATTTTATTTTGATAATAACGAAAAAACGATTCTGCTAGAGGAGTCTTGACCAAACTTTTGTAGTTAGATTATCTATTTTCCATGTTTTGTGTTATAATTATTGTTTGGCTGAAAGTATCTTATGTTAAAGGAGTCTTCACTTAAAAACAGTGAAAATGGTGTAATTTTTATATTTCAGTGTTTTACATGATATTATATATATACGTTCTATATTATAAATTGTATCGATAAAAGTGCCCAATCTAAGCGTACCCCTGCTCAAAATTTGTGAATTAGAAAAATATATTTATGTTAAAAATTGTATTTTTGAGTGATATTCGAGACGATTCGGTTATAGTACTGTAGAAGGTAATATTTTTTAAATTCCCATCATATCGCTATTAATACGCAACAACCTGTTTTTTCATATTTAAGAGACTATGAGTATTCCTACCGAAGAGCACTCAGCCGAACTTTCATTGGTGCTAGAGCCGTTGGGTATTCCCTATCCCACGCTATCTGGGACTACTATTTTTTCTAACGCGAATTAGAGTTATGTTATATGCTCACAACACGACTACTTTGAGATGGACTGGCCCCAACTCTCAACTTCTCCTGTTGTACCACCAATTCGAACCTCTGGGCAACCCTGGAGCATTTTGATAACTGGATGCGGACACCTCCTACAATTACAGCCGCTCATAACGCCCCAGTCTCTTAATTCAGCCTCTCCTATTATACCAGACTGATCAGTATCAGCTTCTCCTACCGATTACTCTGATCTTGACGAATTTTTCAACAGTCCACAACCTCTAAGAACCTCAACCTTTCCTGCACCACAAATTCCGGCCGCTGGTTTTAAAAATCACACCACGGATCAATTTAAAGAATGGATGGAATCGTTTCCCGCTTCTCCAGCCTCACCAGCCTCTCCTCAAGTACCAACTTCTACAGCAGTACCTGTTTCACCTACAGTACCAGCCTCACCTATAGTATCAGCATCACCTATAGTACCAGCCTCTCCAGCCTCCTCAACTAACTCAGTCTCTAGATCTTCTACATCCTCAAATGTCTATAAACAAACGCTCAAGTCCGGTCAAGGCTCTCAATGTTTTCGAGACTATATTCCGATATATACACAAATTGATCATTCTGCTTCCCAGACGCTATTCCTATAATGGAGGAATACCAATACGAGGTGGTGTATCTATTTCAGAAACGGTGAGCTATGTGGGGTGCGGTGCGCTTCATACAATTCGATCCAGTTGATACTTTCACTAGAATTTCTGTCATCCATACAAGAGGATATTAACCCCACGGTAGAACCTGCCCAACGGTTGCACAGAGTGCAAGGTCTAGCCCGTACTTGCCCTAAGGATCTTCCAAATAGACCCAAATGGTTCGACATGAGGATTACTCGCTGCAATAGCATACCTTACCGTTGCGGCCGTGGAGCAGTAGAACTCCCACCATGGCTCAAGACAAAGCATGCCGTCATCAACGTCAACAACGGAACGCCGACAACTATTTCATGTATGCAGTTCTCTCTATTCTACACTATGGTACACGCACCAGTTCCTGCGCCAAGTAGACCGACGAACTCAAGTTTAATGGTCTAACCTTCTTCATCACGACTCACGACATCCCCCGGTTTGTAAAGCTAAACCCAGGCATCTTTGTCAACCTCTTGGAGTGGATTGATGAGAACAAAGAACACCATCTACGCATGCTCCGCGCCTGAGGCTACCCCCGAAAGAATGTCGACGACCCGGAACCTATTCTTGTGAATATTCTCACAAACACTCTGAAGAAGGATGGAAAGCCTCATTATGTAGGAATTGCCCACCTCAATCGTATTCTCAATTCATACTTGAAAGGCAAACAATCTAAACAAGGCTGTAAACACTGCGAGAGTTGTCTCCAACCCATTATGAAGGATAAATACCTGCAGAAGCACCGCGGATAATGCTACGCGGGTCAGCCGCAGATACTGATACCGCCATTGGACAAAACTTATCACGTTTTTCAAAAGTATCAAGCTGTGCAACGCCTACCCTAGTATTGTAGTCTATGCCGACATCGAATGTTTTCTGCAGAAGGACGGGGAAAGAGTGGAACACAAAGCAGCCGCAATCTCGTTCCTTTTAGTACCACACCCAGGTCTTCGAGCCGCTCCAATCGAAGGTTCCTATCAAGTTTTCGCTGGGGACAACTGTGTATACACGGCTATGATTGCACTCACCGCTCTGACCAAGGAAGAGTATCAGTGGAACCAGGTTAACGGTCATCACCCTGTTCAAATGTCAACAAGAGAGGAGGCCACTCACCGGAAGAACAAGCACTGTTACATCTGCTCATGCCGCTTCGACCCGAACAACAAGTCTAGGAAAAAGTAGAAAGTGCGTGAACACGAACATCTTTTAAAACGGTAAGTGTAATTATTTCATTATAATTATTAATAAATGAATTTCTATTAATTTTTTTATTTTCATCTTTCCAGGTGCGTATCGCGGTGCTGCCTGCCAAGAGTGCAATGGAAAGATGAGGTTTAGAGATAGAAAAGGCTGGACTCTACTCGGCTGTGCAATTCTGGAGGACTACATGTTGGAATACTTACGCCTGGATGTATACCAGCTCGCTGATGTCTTCGAGACATTCCGGCAACTCATCTTGGATGAGGATGGACTGGCCCCGGCCCATTACATCACTCTACCCGGTCTTTCTTGGGACTCGGCATTTAAAATGACCGGTACTAAAGAAAGTAGTTACTGCAACTATTATACTATATAATACTGTCAACTATTAATTCTATTCACTATTTTATATTAAGGTTGGACTACTCGAAGATGTTAACACGTACTTTTTTGTTGAGAGCGGCATTCGTGGAGGCTTGATAATCGTCAATACGCACCACGTCTCTTGGAACACGCCTCGCATCCCGGACTCATACGACGAGGAAAGCCCAGAGGTGCATCTACTCTACGTAGACGCCAACAACCTCTACGGAAACGCACTCTCCCAGAACTTGCCCCAGTCCAATTTCGAATGGATTCCACAGAACGAGTTAGAAGGTCTAGACATTATCAAATCCGTCTACGATCGAGACGTGGAACATAACTGGAAGTCGACCTCATATATCCCAAGGAAGTACAGGACCAGACTTGCGATCCCCCCTTAGCACTTGAGAAATGCGAACTTCCGCAACGCTACCTCAGGGATTTCATGCGGGATCAATGGCGACGACTAAATAGCAAAAAGGAAGTTTTTCGGGGTACATAGCAAGCTTCTCCTTATACACCGGGATAAAGAGAAATATGTGGTTCACGGCCGGCTGCTCCAATTCTATATACAACAGGGTATGAAAGTGGAATTTTTTAATACGTACGCAACAGCACTATCTCTCATTTCTATAAAAGGAATTCAATGATACTAATAAAATGTGTCTTCTTTAAACCTAAATTATACTCTCTGTGATCATGTTAAAGGAAGTCAATATAATACGTATATTTTATTTAAAACGATTTTAAAAAAATACGTCTAATTTATTTATTATTTTTACGTTATGCGTTTTACACAGAAATATATTAACGGGAAAATTTAAGAATAATGACGTATACTCACTGTTAGTAGCTAGGACTCCAATTTTATACAAAATGGGACCTACACAGGCTTAGACTGAAAAACTTCGTTTTACACAATTAATTAAAAAATATCCTAGATCAAATTTTTAATGTATTACATAATGTTAAACAATGATGATAGTTATATTAAAAAACAAATAAATGTCATACATATTCACACATTAATTCTTTAAAAAATGTTAAAAATAATGCAAAAAAGTTGACGTATAAAAACAGTTTTACAAGCCGTGAAAAATAATTAGTTTTGTATACTTTGTAATTTTGTCATAAAGCGCTTCATGACAAAATTATAACGTATTACAAAAGTATTATTGGAAAATATACGCCTTTGAGCAAACAGTTGACGACGATGTACCTAAATAATCGTGCGCGAACGAATCAATTGTATCCAATTCGTGCTAGTGTTGTTAAATGATTTAGGCCTAATACAGAAAGAAAATCATGATCACAAAAAGGTTGTTGCTATAAATCTGGAAAGAGCTGAGCAATGCTAATTCTACTTAATAACATATATATGTTTAGCTTTTAAATAGATATTTACTTTTGATAGAGAAATTAGCTATGAGAGGTAGGTACGCAAAACATGATGCCAAATTATTATTTTTACTACATAAGATTATCGAAAATATTAAAACTATACAAAAGTCTTCTGCCATAGGCCTATATAACCCATTTTAAACTAATCCAATTCAGAACAATTCTTCAACATTTTCTTTCACTAATTCAACTATAATCTGAATTCCGCTTGCTCACTGAAAGACATATATTATAACTAAAGAAAAAATATTAACTAAATAATAACTGATGAAACGTAAATATAATCAAATAAAGTATTTTTTATGTTAATATATGCCAGTGGCAATATCGATATCAGAGATAAATATACATTTATTTGAATCAACAAGGCGTACCAATCTTCTCAAATTGTCACTGATTGGTCAAATGACCCATCTAGCTACTAAAAGTGCACTGACGTCTTTGGTACAGATCGATTTATTGTTTAGAGTCGCCATTATATCCGTGTTAAAAGATACTAGGGGCCCCGCTCTGGCTGGTCCTATTGGCTAGGGTGTGAGCTAAGGTGTGGGCTTGTTCCAAATCGGAATTAGTTTTGTTTATTTTTTTACGGAATGTTAATTTTTTCTTTAAAAAAATATTTATTTAAATTGTTTTCAAAAATCTCTTATATTTTGCTGTATTAGCATATTATGTACCACTCACTGAACTGCAAAACGTGTAAAGTTTTAGATATTATAGACATTACATAATTTAGAGATAGCTTATAATGAATCGTTTCAGTAGGCTGTTAAACCTTCTATGTTGCATACATTGTAAGGTATAGCAATTAGATAGGATTTTTAAATTCTATCTGTATATTTTTTAATGTTTCTATACTGACTCTTTATCTGTTAACTATTATAAACGATATATAAAAATAGACAGAAATTTAAAAAAAAATGTATCAATAAATAATTGAATAATTAATATTCATTAACTAAATTCTAAACGTTTTACTTCCTAAGCAAACCTGATAGAAACAAAAATTATTTGCATAATATAAATATGAATAAAATAAGATAATATTTCAAATAAAAGACAGAGATACAACATAGCTTACATTAAAATATAAATACCTCAAAATACTATCATGACTAAATAACAATGTAGCTCTACAAACAGTCAACTCCAAATCTTTTGAGTAAACACTAAATTCCCAGACTTTAAATGTTATGTAACTTCGGGTTGGCTGAATCACCCGCGGAACAAGGGCCCAGTTAGCCAATCAGCGTGTGAGTGTTGAAACGGCTTCAAGATCAATTGATCTCGCAGTTCTAAACACTGTTTACCCAGAGAAAGAACGTTGTCCTTGATGGTTGTCTCGCATTTGACCAGATCCAACTCTTTTTGCAGATTGTCGATATTGAATCTGTAAAGTGGGGATAAATTAATGGGTGGTAATGTTGATGCAGAGAGTTATAAAAAAGTATATATTTAATATATAGACATACGCTTCATTAGACAATTTGTCAGTTTAACTCTGTAGCAGAAGCGGGCGCTTTTGGAAGTCTAATTACCCGAAGGGGGGTCAAATTGACGCAACAACATTTAGACTATGCATATAAATTTTACAAAATATTTAGCAAATTATATTGTATTTTTTTACAGCGATTCCAAATATACTATTTATCTACTAAATATACTGTCAGTGAGCTGTGTATTTAGTGACAAACACATTATAGTTATTTATAATGCATTTTATAGGAGTAAAAAGATTTTTTAGCTTATAATTCATTATTAATAACATTATAATAGTTGTTATGAATCACCAAAAAATGTATTATGCAAAAAATATATTAGGATATAAATGATCATTAAAAGAATATTTTATATTTTTTATAAAAATGATATTTTATCAAATTTTGAGTAGTATGTATTACGTCAGTAGTATAGGAAGAGTCGATTCGAGCACACTTATTAATAGATCATGACTTATTACTATAAAGAGATCCTGATTCCCCCAATTAAACAATTTTTTAAACCCCCAGCCCTTTTATTTTCTTATTAGGAAAAGTATAAATAGAGATGACTTCACTGTTTAAATTCATTCTGCTCTTACTCTTGACACGATCTATCGTATTTACAATCGCTCTCTCCGGATTTTATTTTGTTTTAAATAGACCAGTTTACGCTGCTAATTTCAGTCCGCTTCATGCTGTCGACAGGGCTTGCATTAACTTGTGTCATTATTTTACAATTTCATACAACTAACGTTATGTCTAAAATGGTTGTGGATGCATCAAACGTCGCGGACACTTTGAAAAAAGTTACAATAGGAAAAGCACAACAATTTTCTATAGGTACCGGCAAGAAGGGTGCAAGCACTACCAATAGCAAAATGCAACGTGTTATAAGGACTTTGCAGGATTAGTTTAAGAAGCAAGTACACATTCGATCCAATATATTGGGAAAAAAATTATGAATAAGAATAATGCAGTTTTGCCTAGTAATTCAATCTTTTGATGGTAAAGTCGGAGAAGGTCTGCAATTACTCTTCGAAACCACACTGGTGAAGATAAAAAGTTTTTATAAAGTGAGGCCAACACATTCTGAGGACCGACAAACTGCCCTTTTGAAATTATCAATGGATTTCTAATCATTCGACTGGCGTGGAAAAAGAATACCAGCTCGGTTTCAATTTGGACCCGCGTCATATAAATTAGTTATCCGTGCCACTTGGGCACAGTGTTGCAGGACGGTTTGGACAAGTTTTACCTGATTCACTAGTTGGTCTCCTTTTAGACGTAAGTGTTGTCGATGCAATTTTGTCTCTCCTGGACGAAATACGAAATTTTGGGAGATCAGCTCCAATGACAGAAACTCGTTGGAAATTGAGTAATCTTTCGTGAGGGGTGCAGTTGGTTGCTGTGCACAGCAGGGATCGGATGGACCCGAGTGCCACTAGGAGGACTTTCTCCAACTTTGTTTTGTCCAACTTGAAGGTTTTCAAAGCCGAGTTGATTGTGTGCATGAGGGTTCCGTTTACCCTTTCGCATTGACCGTTACCTTGTGGCCTGTAAGGTGTGGTCCTTGTCTTTGTGACGCCGTTGCTTGTGTAGCTCTTCGCTCTCGAATTGGCGGCCACGGTCGCTGTGAATGCTAGAGGGGGTGCCGAAGAGAGAGAGAACAGGGTTTACAAGTGACAAATGACTACCTCGGAGGTTATTCTCAAGCAGGGGAACGCGAACGGTAGCGTGAGTATTCGTCCACTATGACCAGGATGAACTTGTTCGACCTCGGCACCAACTCGTAAGTGAGACAGTCCATGGAAGTTAGAGCTAGGCGGACGTTAGTGTTCTCCCGGGTTCCTCCTAGGTCGAGGGTGACCTGGGAATGTTATCTTAAAACATCCAGAACAATAATCAGCGTTGCAACAAGATCGGGTTATACCAGGAGGTCGACGGAATATGCATTATCCATGATTTTGATTATAGCTTTCAGTTTCCCTGATATCTTGAAGGTAGAGTTATTAGCAAGTGGGACTGTTTTATTATAGTCGAATCGCTGATGATTGTGTTCCTTGATGAAATCGAGAGAGACAAATGACAAGTCGGACCCCGTATCGATAAGAGCTTAGGTGGGTAGTCGTTCACGGAGGCTGGAACCAAACGTCGTCGGTTAGGATTGATAGTGGCGAGGACCGCTACGAGGACTGCGTCGTCGTCGGAGGAGGAAATCTCGGTAGTAATGGCGGTTGATTTTTTGCGTGCGTTGCTTGAAAGACTATCTGATGCCCAATGGCCCTGTATCCCACCGATTGACAAATAGAGTTGCGGGCGGGACAAGTAGTTCGTTTTTGTCTGTCTTCAGATCCGCACCAGACACATGTGCCGAGCTGTCGTGGAGCTTTGTAGCGTGAGGTAGTCGCGTAGTTGTGTCGTGGTGTAGTACGTTGATCGTTTTGTGAAGTAGCAGCAAATGTTGGTTGCGTCTTGGAAGACGCCAGAAGTTTGGCGTCCTCGGTTGTTAATTCCACCGACGTCACCGTCTTCAGAAGTTGGTCGAGTGAGCCATGCATAGCCTCTAACAAACGTTGTCGTATTGGCGTTGATAGGAGACCGGCTACCAAGGAGTCGGCGATGAGAAGGTCACGATGTTGTTCTGCGTTAACTGCTTCTGTGGAGCATTTCTTCGCGAGTTGTCGGAGTTCGGCGACGTATTCTTGGATTGACTCGCAGTTGGTACCTTGACAAAATAGGAGGTTTGCTTTAAGTACTTCTTATTGAGACGGACGATGGCTTCGGCGAAATCCGTGCAGTCCTCTATAATGAGAAATGTTTTAGCTCCGCATAGGACATAGAGGACATCGAGCTTGTTATTGTATAGGACTTCGCCCGTTGTAGGTACAGTTCTAGCTGTAATCTTCCTCGGAGGGATCCTCTGGTAGTATTTTTAAAAATATTTCTGCTTCAATTTGCCGAAAAGAGTGTTTTAAGTGAATAAAATTGTTGTAACCTAAGTTAGAACAAGTTAAGAAGATGAGTTTAAAGTAGGCTTTTATTCACTTAAAACAACGATGCAATTATGCAGAGAGGACAGATGATCAGTAAAATATATAGTAGACAGGTTGATAAGCATATAAGTAATACGTTGTACTAATAAACATAACAGCTGAACTGTAATCAAGAAAGGTATCAATTAATTAAGACAGCTGAATAATATACCACAGTAATGAAGAATAATTGCATCTTTTTTAGAAGAAAATGATTAGTGAGGCCTCAACGCGAACGATGTCGATAAACATTGCAAAGGCTTCAGTACGTTTTGAAGTTGGCGAAAGGGCACAATCGTTCTCCACAACACCTTCAGATTTTTATCAGCGTACATAGTTCAATGCCATTGATTTAATGACGTCCTGTATAATTAAGGATAGCTTTGCACAAAACGATTATTCCATTTACTGTAAATGCGAGGATCTATTTGTTTTGGCTGCTAAGGGAATCGTGGAAATTGAACGTCTGACAGCTGTGACTGACTTCGATGCTCCTCTTTTTCTGGTTCAACTTCAGATACAGCACTGCACTTTCGACATAACATCACATGAACGGAAAAAGCCGACACAGAATGATGTGCTAGATAAAATTCGTTTATTTAGCATTACCAAGATAACTTTAATGTCAGAAGTCATCAAACTAGCAGAAATGATTGATACAATGCTAGCTACAAATGCAACGAGTGAAAGATCTTTCAGCTGTTTGTGATGTCTCAAAACTTATATAATAAATTATATGTAACAAAGTCGTCTCAACCACTTGGTGATATTAACCATCCATAAAGAAATAACTGACGAAATACAATCTGTAAAATTGCTCACAATTTGTTTCAAAATCAGTGCGCAAAATCATGAATGCTCCACCCATGAAAGCTACAATTGTTTTATTCTGTATATATTTTATCTGTTATAGACAAATCTATTCATGTACATTTATGTAATTGTATGTGATCGAATTATCAGACAAATTGTGTACAAATGATTGTGTTTAAACTTTTTTGCCAATCATATTATTCATTCTATATAGTGTATATTTTTATTATGCATTTTATTCCTATAATTTCTAAGAATGAATCTTACACTATTACTTTTTAGACTGTATGTGAATATGTACTGATGAATATTTATATACGTGTTATTTAAATTATGTTTAGCGATATGAAATATAAAAACTATTTCCAATTATTATATAGATAGTAATTAATAGTTAGAATTGGTGTTAGATGTAATTGACGTGATTACTAAGTAACTATAATTTTTTTTTATTCCATAACTTGTAGGAAATTTTACAAAATCTGCCCCCCCCCCCTCCCCCCCCCCCCAATTGAAATATGGCTTCGCCTGCCATACTTTGTAACATAAGTGTTATCCAAAAATTAGCACTCAATTACAGTTAATTACAGTACAACCTAGAAGTACAATATATTTTACTTTATAACATAAATTATTAATAATTTTTTCATATTTACATTGTCTTGCCAAATAAATAATCTCGACCTATGTATTGCATAATACTTTATTTTAAACAAACCAAATTATAATGGTAGAAAAGGCAATTAAAACAGTTTTGGGATTCAACAAAAAAGTTATTTCCACAATTTCAACGAGAGATAACTCATACTTATAACTTTTGTTCTCATTATTATTTGATGCAATTAGGTTTTGTTTTAAATCATTTAAAATTTATTTATTATACTAAATTATTTTTCTTATTTAGGATTCATCCGCATACAAATATTTTCCCAGAATTTATAGTTTCTTCGCTTATTATACGTTTGTATATAGATTATTTTTATAAATTAGTCATCCTAGTTTACTATATTTATTAATAGTAGGTAGGTAATCAAATCCCATTAAATATTTTTTGTCACTGTCATATTAATCATTGACATTAAATTATGC
Organism: Coelogynopora nodosa; assembly: GCA_034780555.1. NCBI lineage: Eukaryota > Metazoa > Platyhelminthes > Proseriata > Coelogynoporidae > Coelogynopora > Coelogynopora nodosa. The sequence goes on from JAUZND010074624.1 coordinate 12,421, forward strand.
AAACTATATATTAACACAGTATATGCTTACCTGGACTTGTACATCTTTTACCGCATCTTATTTCCGCGTCAGTTCCTTTTATCGTCAAGATTACCAGTGCAAATATCATAAATTTCCAAGTGCTCATAATTCCTTTATAAATAAAATATTGTGTTATGTGTGTGTTATTATCAAACTAATAGTGTTATGCAGTTATGATAGCAAAGCAATAAAATAAAATTATAATATATTTAAAAAATACAATTTTTTAAATTGGTGAATTCAAAAAAAATTAAATTTGAAGGTGACCTTAATATAAGAAAGATTTATAATTTCAAACAATATATCTAAATTTTCAGATTAATCCATAAATGTATATAATACAAACCACACACTAATGATTCAAACAAATGAAGAAATTTGTATAAATTAAATTCAAATATTATGTTGATAAACTGAATTTAAAAGTGAGATGCAAGCATGAAATAGTAAAACATGCAGATATCACAATGTATCAAGGAATACAGAGCTTCCATCTATAGTGCTTTCGAATCCACTATAAATTAACGAACTGACATATTTGAATCACGAGATACAATTAAGCGTTGAGTTCTTTATAAACCAAATGAATGGGTTGATATAATATATTAAGTAGATGTTATAGGTAGATATATATATTTCTATCATGTTAAAACATTACTATGGCAAATAAATATTGGTTGCATTGTTGATTGCATGATAATAATCATCGCATAGGATGCTGTGAACTAAATATTAAATTTATTCTTAATAAGAGATCAATATACATGAACTAAATATGTTTGAATTCTCCGAAATGCAATAAAAAACGCACAAGCATACACAAAAATTATTTCTTGCATATATTTGCATTTCTTCACATTCTAAATATTTGAAACACATTTTGTTTACGCGTGGTTCATGACCGGCGCTGCAGGTGTATGGGACGAGATGGTATGGGCTACCAAACTCATGACATATAATTGCCACGACGTCAGCAGCCTTCTCATCAGACGAGTGCAGGAATTACGAGGAAAGGCCTATTCGAACATAAAGTCGACAGCTGCACAATGACGGTGTATCAGCCAGAAAGATGAAAGATACCAGTGGTGGTGTTTTTAATAGCAACGCATGTACGATGTTGTTAAAAAATATAGGAAAACTGTCTGAATTGAGCTACCCACATGCCAATTATATCTCTGCATTCTCAAAATTGTATGCAGTTGTTTTGTCTTGTTTTGGAAACGAATGTTCTCCAATTCTGCAGAAGTTGTTGAAGACTTCAAAACTTAATATAAAGAGCTAGACCTGCACATATAACGCCTAATGTACACATTGTCCTCTGCCATGTTGTACCCCTATATATCAGTCTGATCCATCCACGGCCTCTATATGTAAGTCTGGTACTTCCACGCCTCCTACATTCTGGTACCTCCACGGCCCTAGCTATATCTGGTATCTAGCTCCATGGCCTCTATATCACTCTGGAACCGCCATGACCCTTACGTCTAGTACCTCTGCGACCCCGGCCCTACGTCTGGTACTTCCACCGCCTTTAGTATGTCAGTCTATACAAAACCTCTACGGCCTCTACGTCTGCTACCTCCACATTCTCCGCGTCTGTCTGCTACCTCTGCGACCCCTACGTCTGGTGCCTCCACGGCCTCTAATGTGTCAGTCTGTTATAGTGGATATTGCCGGCAACAATGCCACAATCGTGTATCATGAGAGAAATACAGCTAGGGCACGCAAATAAAACAGGAGCAGCATTATTCTTTCCTGAAAAAGGATGCTTGGATAACAACTAATCGACAGATATACACGCAGACGGCTGCAGCACCCGGCAGGTAATCTCAGACAGACAATTCAAAGGGCCATGACATATATCTGGGTTACGAACTTCCAACCGGACAGCAAGAAGAAGCAGCCCGGCCAACATCTTGAGAAAAGCAAGCGATGTACTTAACCTGCCCAACTCGGAACTATCGCAAAAACAGTTGTGGTTCCAGATGTGACAATTGACAAACGAACATCGATCTAACATTTGTCGAGAATGTGTTTAGCTTTTATATTCTCAGAAAATGTATCCTAATACATTAATAATATGTAACAGCCTCTACAGGCTTAATAACCACAACTTTGTTCATTTTAAAGGAAAATAATTTTCAGCGCTTACTAATCTGTATTATTCACAATTATATTAAATAGTACATTATCAGAAAATAAGTTGTTTTGCTGTTCGCCACTAATCATAGATCAAAATAATGATCGGACGATACAATACTCTAGTAAATATCTTCAATTATTAAGTTATCTTGGTTATATACGTCCAGCTCATAGTGTACCGACCGTTATATAGACAAGGGCCCATGTTCTGCAGTCATTATTTACAATCTGATCCACATGTTTCGGGCCTTGTATGTCGTGTGCAAGGAACGATAGGATTAGTTGTATTTCTCTCTTACTACAATCTCAACAAATAGAATTTTACGGTCTTTATTTACACAATTCTGCCCTTCTTGTTACATTCTTCTTTTTCTTATATATTTTAAATAGTTCTGTTGTATACAATAAGCATCCTACTAACACAATGATTTCACAAAAATTAAAGTTTTGCTCTAAATCCCATATTTTTCACATTTTGCCTGAAATGTGAACACCATCAATTGGCCGGATTAGGGTTAAATACGTAACTTACTGACATCAAGAGAATAACCCAATTTGTAGTTAATAGAAAACAAATTATACAATACTAAAATAGATCATTGTCAACCAATTGTATATTTGATACAAATTATTACAGCAGCAAATAATGGCCGTATACACGACGGGTAAGGATAGCATAGCTACAATATTGCAAGAAAAGTATATCATGTTATTCAACTAGTGATTAAAATTATTGTATATGTACAGAGATTAGCAAAGGCAACACATACAAACCAATTTATCAACCCTGGAAGCATATGCAGTCAGTCAGGGGTCAGATAAGATCAAAAAGACCATCCTGCTTAATATGTTGCAAAACCAGCGACAGGTGTCTATTTGCGACTATAACTAAAAACTATGAAGTTGACGATATGGACAATATATTTGTATGACTTTCGGGAGTTGCTATTACGATATAATCGGTTATTATGTTGTCCTGAACTGTAGGTATCAGTTATACGTACGTTGTGTGAACAACACCATTTGCGTCCATTTTTGTCACTAATAAGTCACATGAAGTTTGCATTCAAAGATTAAAAAATAGAGAATTCACCTAAGAGAATCTGAAAAGATGGAATCAATGTCAAATGTTCACAATAAATATTAGCATTATGTGCATTCTGAATTTAAGAGTCGTTTTATTAGAAATCAAGCGGAAGAAAAAATAGTCAGTTGAAAGTCGGCAGATTAGAAAAACAATTACTCTTTTACAATCGACTTGAAAAGCTACACGACAATCAACTAAATTTATCAATAATTATAGACTTCATATGCTTGATGCTGACGGGTCAACTCTCTGGCTAAATAGGCTTCAAATTCTTCCTCCAAACTAGTCAATTCTCACAAAATGCAACTGTTGGTACAGGTGATTCAATGGATCTGGTGGTGGTGTGTTAGCTCCTACTTCTTCCCCACTTCATCGTCCTTTCTTTTACCGCCCTGGTGATACTCGGCTATCCTCTGAGTCATTACCGGGTTGGGCGAGTATAGCCACTCGTCAGTCGAGTTCTCCTCGCGCAGGATGCCGAAGTAGATCAACATAGCCCAAAGGCTGAGCGCAATCATGTAGGGCTGGTACCAGGGGGCCCCAGTTGGCTTGGGGTACACGTGCATGCTGGCGTGCCACTTGAAGTTCTGAGAGAACTTGACCGGTTGGGCGTCGGCATCCTTGTTGTCGTCATCATTGACGATCGGGCTAGACTGTTCGACGGGCTGGCTGGGAGAGAGAAAGGGTGAGAGCACTTAGGAGAGAGAGTGAGATAGAGGGAGAGGAAGAGGTAGAGAGTGAGATAAAGTAAGAGGATAGAGAGAGCACTTGGGATAGAGAGAGTGAGATAGAGGGAGAGGTAGAGAGAGAGTGAGATAGAGGGAGATGTAGAGAGAGTGAGAGAGAGAGAGTGAGATAGAGGGAGATGTAGAGAGAGGAGAGAGAGTGAGATAGAGGTGGAGGATAGAGAGAGTGAGATAGAGGGAGAGTATGAGAGAGAGTGAGATAAAGGGAGAGGTAGAGAGAGAAAGAGAAAGTGAGATAGAGGGAGAGGTAGAGAGAGGGTGAG
>JAUZND010074635.1:0-16678 GCA_034780555.1 Coelogynopora nodosa
ACTTGATTATTAAAATTATTTATTAAAATAACCAGCAATTTAAAATAATACTTAAATAACATGTATACTACTTATAGTTTATTTGTATAAGTAGTATAATTATAAAAATATATCAACAAATATAGATCTCGTGATCTGGAATCAAATGCAAAAGGAATCAAGTCAATGGGTTGCATTGAACAAAAGTTATAGCATTTATTAGTCAATATTTGGTTATTTTCCTATAGTTTTCCTAACTGGAGTTTATGACGTAATCAGGTCATAAAAATGAAACTAATTGATAATTTTTTTTGAAAATTAAAATCGCTCGAAAGTCTTTAGGGGGTATCTGTATACCAAATTTCAGCTTAATCAGATGATAGGAAGTTTTGTTTTCCAGGGGGGGTAAAATACCCCCCTCCACGTAGCAAACCCTACAGAGTATGTCCACGTACGAAGGGTTAAAAACTCAAAATTTAAAGCTTTTTTTCTCCTTTTTCCTTTATTAAATTTGCCTCATAATTTAGGGTTTTACCGGCTTATAACAAAAAAATATTTGTTAACAATATTTTACAATTTTCGATGGAATCAAATGTTATCATCACATTTCAGTTTATTATTTTTAACGATTCATATAATCGATAAATATATAAATTTCTAACAATATTGTACAGAAAATATAATTCAAATGATATATTTTAATTCATTCGAATTAGGCCTATTCTGCCGTGCTACGATAAAAGACAATATATCTGCATTTTTTCGATTTTATATGACAGTTACTTTGAAAAAATGAGTAGGCATCTATCTGCTTTAACTCAAATTCATATATGCATGCTTTAATATAAATATGCACATTGTAAAAGCAGTAAGTGTTAACAATTTGTTATAATAAAAAAAACAGTAACTATACATATACTACGATTTAAAACGATTTAAGTATATACTGTCCTTTGTCGTAGTATAATATGCATAGATAAAAAGGATTGCGATAGTCTATTTCCAATATTCTTACTGTATTGCTACTTCATGGTATGGGTAAAAATAATCTAATACTATAGTTAACAACTTTGACAATAAACCGTAAGTTTAATGTACACTTTTTTGGAATATGCATAATATACTATACGACAAAAGACAGTAATTGCCTACAAATTCCTAAAAACAACTATTAAAAAAAAGTCCTCTGATCTAACAAGTATGAAGGCTATAAAAATATATTTAGCCAAATAGTTGCTTCAAAAGAAAATAGTGCAAAAGCCAATTTTACTAATTCTTTTTTTATGGAAAATATATTTTTGTAGTTACCGTCTTTTATCGTATACATATGTATTACCAATGCACACATTTTCATACGGCAACCGAGGAGAAGGTATGGAAATATACCGATTTTTGTCCTCTATATATTAAAATATTATTCGATCGCTTGGATCGATGTTCTCAAAATATGAACCGCATTCGGATTACGTGGAAGTTTTTAATTTGTTTTTTTTTACCTAAATTAGTTACGTGCGTTCTGCACCTATATGATGTCCAAGACATATATTGCATAAATAATACTATTTTAAAAATATTATGTATATCGATTTTCAAATAATAGACGATATATTATTATAGACGTAGTTGTTTTTTGGGTAAAATGTTTTTTATAAAACACATTATATGTATTTTATTACTATATACAATAGGATGAGGTCACCAAATCGCAAAATACAATCTTTTATTTGCTAAATCCGAGTGGAATTTTTGTTTCAGACTAGTTACTCCTTTCAGTTTATATTAGTGTTGTTTAGTGTAAAAGGCTAAATGATAAAATTAACGGAATGAATATAACGTTTTTTTATTAATTTAATTATGAAAAGTATATTTTTGTGATCTTTTCATATGATGATATATTGTTAAAATTTCATTGTGCGATATTCTCTACATTATATAAAATATGTTTCATTATAAATATGGGCTTTTTGTCTCTACTGTTTTTAATATAAAAAATTTCTTGGGATTACAATGCGTTATGTATATAATATGTTTAAAATAACTAAACAACGATTTTGATACTTATTACATTTTAAATTGTTTTATACTTACATATCACTTTATATAATACAACATTACATAAATAAAACAGAAAGAAACAACGAATTGTTAATAAAATCATTATATTTAAAATGTGTAAGTAGGCCTATATAATATCACTTAATAAGTATACATGTAGGATATATACATATAATACATTAGTAATATTTTTCTTAACAAGTTTACAAAATGTTTATGTAGTACTTAAACATTTCGTATTTTGCGTATAGGCCTATATAGTTGAGTTATATCATCTGCTATAATATATATATTTTGAAAAAGACACAACAATATATATTTTAACATGTTTAATGGATCGGATAAAGTTATGACATTATTGCTACCAATTCACGGTTAATTTTTTTAAATTCTATAAAACTTTGAATAATTTACACATTTGGATTAATAATCAATAATAAACACAATAATCAATTGGATTAAACCAATATTTTCACTACCGATGATGAAAGAAAGTGACACCCTTTTGCCTTTCCATATCAGACTTAGCTAATCGAAAAAAAGTTAAATAAATAAGTTTTCAACATTTAAATAAAAATCAAAAAATTGTAAAGTTATTTGAGAAAAGTGTCTTTAAGGATATTTGATGATAAAACTGACCGATAACAATCACATTTATTATTGAAATAGAATGTTTATGACAACTAAGCTACAGTGTTTAACATTTAACAGAACTCTTTTTTAAACATTTCATATGGTATATAGCAAAAAAAATATTGATAAGTTTTTTTGATATTTTCGAAATTTCTTTTATATATACAATAGATTAAAAAAAGATATTGACAAATTTTCATTAAAAAATACAAAATTGCTTGAAAAATTAAAATATAAATTTTAAGTATCTGATACGTCTTAATATTTTTTTAAAAATCCATTCACTTAAATAAATGTGTTAAAAAAAATATCCAGCATGAAACATAAATAATGAAGAAAAATATTAAATATGTTTAAATTCATTTAGATGGACATCATCAGAGGCGGATACAGCATTTTCAATTATAAAGGGAAGAAAGATGGGGGAAGGCGGAATCATTAAAAAGCGTATATAATTGGAGTGTTGAGGTTTGCAAATTTTCCCCTATATAAAATAAATGTTATCAAATAGTGTCTATGACATGCACTCTTGGAATTTGAAGAATGTTGTTACGCTAAATATGGGACCAAACATTGATTATAACTGGATAATTGTAAAATGAAACGTGGCGTTGTAACTTTAACAATTGAATGCTGACAATGAGTTATTAAAAATATATACTTTTAAGAAAAATAAGTAATGCAATAGTTGCAAAAATAGCTACAGACAGATAATACAACTCATCAAATTTAACGTCAAAAAATCGCTTTTAATATGATTTAGGTGACGTATACATTTTAAGGCGGGGGTGGGGTGGGGGCCGAATCCCCCCTAAATCTGCTAATAATTATAATTAAGTAATGTAATTAATTGTACACTAAAATTTGAAATAGTTGAAAAGTTTATACTTTCAGTTATATAGTTGCAACAGATATAATATTAAATAATTGAAACAATTAAATATACTGTATATATATATATATAGAATGATTAAAGTGAATTCAACGACAATAATGTATATGCCAATAACTTGACAGAAGCCATATATAAAAGTAACCAAAGTAGGTATTGGAGCTAATAAAATTCTATTATTATATCAGTATAGAGGAGACTGTAGAATTATTTTCAATCATTAACGACCTTATACAGTATATCAGACAACACAGATACTGCTGTATAGGCTAGTTGAGCCGCTAGACTCTGTTGCCGATCTCGTCGTCCTATCCATAAGACATCAAAGCGCACCGCATAGCGAAGACAAAACCTCTAGTTTTATGGTTGCCATTAAATTGGTGCAATTCTCTCAGTAATCACCAAGATTTATGGTCGCGGTATACATTAATAATCGCGAGTTAATTCTGTCACGCTGTATAGGGGCTAAAGAGCCATGGTTTGCTGCAATTCTAATATAGCTGTTCTAAATACGAAAAACACGGACAATGTTATTTTATATCTGTCGGCGGTTGCTCCCCCTTATATGATATAATAGAAGTCGAACTCTGCAAACTCTGCCTTTTGAGAGATATCTATACAATAATATGCCACGGGTACACGTGAACGTGCTCTCCTATCAATTCAATTGGTACAGTTGAATAATCATTAGTGGAGAAACAATTAATTTTAAAATTAGACATCTCTTTCCTATAGGCAGAGTCATAGATTATTCACGCAGACACATATTACAACCTCGTGCACGTTATTGCACAATCGATGTTGTTGTATTATACGACTTGAATAATTATCTTATACCATTTTTATACTGTGCTATAGCATATTAGAGCAAAATTATATAAACAGCCATTATTGTTTCACTTTTAACATGTTCCGAGGTAACTTTCAAAACATGTATTACAGAATAAATTTTTTGAAGTCACTCGTGGATCCATGCAAAATTAAATATACTACCATATCATTTAATGCTATAGCATACAAAAATACAGACTCCTACCGACAAAGCAAGAGAACAGTATCTGCGTTTAAACAGATTTGGAATGTAATAACTAATTATATAATCATTAAGAACTTCTCTGTTTTACATGAAAAATTGTACGTTGATATCTTCATCCAAAATATAGAAAAACAGAGTAAGAATTCGTGTCTATTTTATGGATATTGATCATATATAATGACAACTCGCCAACTGTGTACAAGTTAAAAACACTCTATATAATGTAGTATAAATAGAGACAACATACTCTAATGTAATATAGAAACAACATATTTTTGTAACCTATATATTATTGTTTTTAAAATAAATGTAGGGTTATCTCAGTTTCTTAAAAAGTTAGCTAAACAAATAGTAGCCTACACTATATATATATACAATATATATATAGGTACATTTAGTAGTTTTTATTGATGCAGTATTTTAATATACAAAACTAGTTAGAATTTTAATGAAAATTGTATATTATAGGTTATTTTTACACATCTTCCATTAATAATTGATTCTTATGTATAGGCCTACGTATCGAAACGATGCTGCGTAAATGCACCGATATATACAATTTAAAATTGCTTTTGCTAAAATGTGCTATTTTTCCATGGTATATATCATTGGAACATAAACATAAACATATTGCTTTGATTCATATAAACATACACATCTCGCATGAACAGCATTACCGACATGTACTCAAAAAAGAATTAACTTGCTTGTGTAATAATTAGCATAAAAATATTATCAAATAAATAATCTTACCACGTTAGCGTACAGAAAATCCAATCGATCGTTGCTATGCTGCGTTTAGTAAAGAAACATTTATGTCTGCGATATTGATCAACCCAAGTATGTAAATCAATATAGCAGAATAACGTTCTTTGATGTCAACACCATGTTGGAGCAAAGTTAGATCATAAATCAGTAGGTGTAATGTATAGTATTACAGAGTTTGATGACAATTGATTCCATGAAGAATTCATGCAGCTTATTGAGAAAATTGTAGCTGATTGTTATCACGAAAAGAAGAATCGGCACAAATGGCATACCTGTAGAAACGAGCTTGTGAGATTGTGCATCATAAACCCGGAACTACAGGGTGAGCTACATTTTGTGCGAAATCGAATAGGCCCCAAGATTCATTAACGTAGAGCTATCTGTAAATAAAATGCTGCACATATACACATATAATAAACATAATACAATAACGGCGAAGAAAGGGGTTTCCGAGAATCCCCCCCCCCCTCCTCCACATTTTACTTTAAAGAGAGAAAATTAATATATATATACTGGATATATGAGTTCTTCCATTTTTAAGGAGAGAGAGGTCATTGATTTTTCAAAAACTGGTTCCCCAATTGCTTCTTAGTAAACGATACGTGGTCTCTGTAATAACATAAAAACATATTGAAATTAAATAAGTCATAAATGTATCATAAAAACTGTTCAAAACAAAACACAATGATTAAATAATAATTGTCATGTTTTACTATTATAAATAGGTGTTGTGTAATACATACAAATTAATAAGACATATATATATATATATCTGTATTACTGACGTATATGACTTGCCCTTTACACTCTGTATAAATTATCAATACATAAACATATGTTTAGAAATCATAATAAATAATAACATGACCGCTTGATCACTCTTGACACATGCACGTATTATAAACTATGGTTATAACTTTATTTGACCTTGTTGATTTATGCATTTTTTATTACAGCTTTAAGTTTTTCAATTTATGTATATCATTTTTTTTTAAATTTTATGACCTTATTTTTATCAATTAACTAAATTTGACTTCGTAGTTGATGAGCACTTCGTAGATGATGAGTAGACACCATTTAAGAAAAAGAAAATTGGTTCTATCATAATTTTCACTGGCAAACTTTTTATATCTAACATTTCAACAATATTTAATTGTAATCATTCTTGAATTATATTTTTTGGATTCATATATTTTTATCGAACATTTTATTAACTCGAGTGAATTGATAATAGAAAAACCAAAGAGAACTATAGGCCTACAAGCGGTTATTATAGTGTATAATATATTGTATATATCTAAATATAGATAAAATTATATACTACAATTTGTGTAGGCTAAGTATTAATTAATTTAAACCTGTGGATTATTTCATTAGTGTATCTTTTATTTTAACTTGCATTTTAAAAACATTTTTACTTATAATTTTAGTTCAACTGTTAAATGCAATACTTGTAAGAATCTATTTTGTATAATTAGGATAACAATATGAAATATTGCTTAATCGAAAATTAACTAAATTTATAATCATAACCACATTTATTTAAACAAATTTTAATTGGTTTTAACACATAATCATATCAATATGGATATATTTATTGAAAAATATTGTTATTTGCGTCAATTGATGTTTTATAACTTTTTAGTATTTTATACATTTTTAGATAAAAAATAGGTATTTGCCTATTTTGGTACAATTTATTAAACATAATTCTAAATATTAAACAGCAAAAAATTATTTCTTCCATATTATATAAATTCGTGAAATAATTTCTTTTAACTTTGTTTAAAGAAGGCCAAGGATAAAAGCATGTCTCACTTAATTATTCTTTATGAATAATTCTATATATATATTATATATACTATACTACAAAAATAACAACATTTTACTGAACATTAAATTAATTAAATATGAGTTAATGGTTTTTCTAAAGTAAATAACACACAAACCTATTTAATAAACAAATATATAGAAATAGTCTGATTGAAGGAATTTTACATTTTAATTATCCCAACTTCACAGGGAATAAACTATTAGGCTAAGTGTACAAAAATTGCAGCTAAATTGGGCCTATACTTATATACTTATAAATAAATAGTCTACAGGAGTGTCTACTTTGCATCATTGACTACCAAGAGTATATATTATTATTTATATAAGTTTATACATCCTTGATATTTATAAATTGAAAATTTGTTTGATATTACTAATGAAATTCTTTTATTCCTATAGTATTGATAAATATCGAAAGAATGAAAGTAATCTACAAAAAATCAATAATAGACTATATACAAGAATGCACTCAATGTGGGCTATATTTTTAGAGGCCCCCTTTTTAAGTTTTCTCATTAATTTTTTTTATTTTCCAAATATTCTCATTTAAAAATCAAAAATTAAAAACACTGAAAGATTAAAGAACACTCTATTCCTGGTTGAGTCACTTATATTTAGATACACAAAATAAACAAATTTGTTTATACGTTTTTTAAAGTTTAATTCACAATCGTTATTAAATGATTTATTTGTGGACAAAATATATTTATTTTAAAAACCTTAGCATCTTTTAGATAATGAAGGAACTTTTCATACTTTTTTCGTTAATTTAATAATTATCTTCTATTAATTTACTTCGATAAAATAAAGTCTATACATAAAATTTGTCTATAGATATGTGATGTTTCGTATTTAAACATATTCACATCTCTATAATAGTATAATAATAATTAATTATTTAATTAATAAACTGTATTCACTATAGAGTAATCAATATGTTGGTATAATTATAATGTAATATTCACTGTGTCCTATATAAGAATTAATTAAATATCCTGAACTTTGTAATCATTATTACAATATCCAAAGAACGCAAGGAAAAAACAGAAATAGGGATAATTTCTAGACAACTTTCAAAACTAACGACCGTTTTTATATACGAAAAACGTAATACCATTACTTTTTTAATACAAAACTCTTAATGTGATTTTTTTTCTCCATATTTCGTTTTGCTCGTGAATAAATTATGTCGGATTTTCAAAATGTTGCACCTTTTCAAGTATTGATACTTTCTCCTATATATAGACCTATACTTAACTCCCTTTAGTGTTGGAGCTAAATTGTTTAAAGATTTGTTCTAAGATGTAACTTTCGTATCATTCATAGCTGCTTTGGTTTGTTTTGGCTTCATATACTGATTAAAAACTAAAACTCACCTTCACTAAAATTAAGAAAAAAATCATTTCGTTTTAAGTATCTGACTTTATCTATAAAATAGGGAAATTAGTGTGACAGTATTGCCGTAACCTATAATAAATTATAAAGTTAATTAAAGTCAAGTTCTGTAAGTAAATAAGAAGCTGTCTTTACCTTATTCAATTTCATGTGAATATAAAATCTATTTTATTAAAATAGTAGACATTTGGATCAACAGAGATTTAGATAATAGTCTTAATCTAATTACTGGCCTATCAGAAACTTTACTGGCCCACCGTGATCGTGATTGTCGGACAAGGCAAGGGGACTATACAACAGGACAAACAAAATTGCTGATCCATTAGTGAAAACACCAATATTTTAAAGGGAATGCTGTTGTATAATTTTTACTTTTCTACTCAATGATATTAATATTATAGTATATATAATGGTGTTTTTTTAATTGCTTCTTATGACACTTAATTTGTTTATTTATTATGAATCTTATATGAATAACCTATATATGATCAGTCTTGAAATTTAATTATATGTACACATTATAATCACACAAAAACTTAATTTATCTATATATATAGGCACTAATAACATTTTTAGAAGTTGAAAACCATTGTAGCAGTTGAAAACCATTTTAGGAGTTGAAAACCATTTTAAGAGTTGAAAACCATTTTAGCAGTTAAAAACATTTATATATTTAAGTACCAATGAAAATATAGTTATAATAAGTTTTACATATTTAATTTTCCTAACTGTTGAGTCACCCGAAGGAAAGGGAAATTAAGATAAGACAAATTAATTAAACAAAAAATATAAGCCATAAATTAATGCATTTATTGTAATAGTATACTTAATGGTGTGAATTTGTATGTGAGCTATAATAAATTCTGAGACATACGAGCATTAATTCTTTTCAAACTATATACTTATAGTTAAAAGAAATCTGCTACAACTGTAAAACACAAGACTTGGGGCGAATTTAAATCATTATTCAATTCATAAACCTACAATTCATATTATTTAGTTTGTATAATATATTTGTAGTTTAATGATCAATGATTAAAAACCAACTATCTAAATTCATATATTATAGTAAATATATATATATAGTTATAAACAATAATAATAGAATATACTGAAAACAAAACTATTTCAAAATGTTAAAATAGGATCAGTCTATTGTATATAATAGCTATAACTATATAAAATAACATTTAGTTAAAAACGATAGTCTTACATTTATAGTACAATATAAATTTTAATGTTTTCTCACAGACAGTTTTGTTCTTGACTTAATACATTCTATTTTAACTATTTTAATTAAACATTAAAATATATATTAACTATATATATATAGTATCCATTTATAAATAAAACATTAACAAAATAGTATAATATATTAATAATAGGCTAATTCATATAACAATATCACATATAATCATATTATATATCACAATATCAAATCACATATCATAATAACAGTAATCAAAACGTCGACTTAATAAATACATTTTTTGTGTTTTTCCTATTATTTTACTCTATATAGCGAATTGGCTATAGATTGAATTCTAGTACTAATAATTTTATTGGTTTCAGTAATGCCGCATAATTATGATTTTCACAATTATCATTACAGATGTGAAAGTGTTATGGAATTTTAATTATTGCCCTAATTAACTTTTTGATAAACTATTTCCTTCATTTGAAAAAATAGTTCGTTAAAATTTTAATAAAAAACCAACAATAACATTATCGAATTTATTTAATTAATTTTTAACTTTTTCAAACTATACAGGGAACAACTGATATTGAAAAATATATATAGCAACATATGCCGCAACATGTTCGGAAAATTCTTACCATCATTTGGTGTTGAGTCCATATGTCTTCTGATTGGGATTAGTATCAAGATTTCCATTAATCCATATGCAGAAATCCTGTCCTATTTCAAATATATAAAATATTCATCATATATATATGTTAAGTAATATATGTTAATTTCAGAATGAAATAAAGATATTAAAAACACACATATACACTATTTATTAAATTGTTCAACTAAACAAAAAATAAAGACAAACAAGATAAGCGTAACCAAAATGTATCGAGTTTTTGATTCTTGATACGGCGACGATAACTTATGGACCCAAAACAAAACTCATATCGTATAAGGCTAGTGCGCCTATATAATTGCTTAGAATGTCTAAGGGATATAACCATACCTCACCCTCATACGAGTCGGCTTCTTTTTGCTAGAATGCGGATTCTTGTAAACGATTGGTGCAGCCATACTTAATACGTCATTTCAACCAGTTGTTATAGAGTCAGTCGGAGAGGTAAACAATTTGTTAGATATCATATAGTACACATTATGACAGCTCAGAGACAGTTCACATAGTATGTAATATATATACAGCTTAAATAATTAGTCATTTTTATAATATGTAGGCCTATTCAGTTTAATTAATCGTAGAAATTTCTATACAAGGATGTAAAACTAGTAAATTCACGTAATTTGAAGAGCGTAATCTACATTAAAATTACATTAACTTAAAATAAATATTAAAGTACTATTTAAAAATTTCATGCATTAAGGCATCATTTTAAAAGGTAGTAGGGCCTATATTGAATATATATATATATATTGAAAATTCGTTACATTTTACTGACTGCTATATTTGATGACATGCTGCAATATATTTTTTGTAATTATTATATATGGCGTCATCTCATTGAATTCAGAAATTTCAAATTAAATAGATAAAAATATAACCACCTAATTATATCACATAAACCAATAATTAACGTATTGCTACTTTGACAATTCTATAACAATGTTCCTTGATTTTCATCAAAAGACATTGAATTTTTATCAATTCATGAATTGAAACCTCTAAAAAACCTCGTTTCGTAAATTTAAAATTGTTGTAAATATTGTATTATTACTACAGATTGCAATTTTATTCAGTATTTGGATTGCACTTCGCTGAATCGCATTTAGGCGAATCAGATTCGCCGAACAGAAAATGACAGCAATAAAAAGTCTCTGTTCGCCGAATCGCAATTTGCCGATTCAAATATACAAAAAAATCAATTCATATTATATTACATATTTCTATATTATGAATATGTTTCAATTACATATTTACAACGTCAACAGTATATATTGCATTGGCTTTCTATTTGATAAGTATTGCACCGCGTAAACCAACTTGGTCTTAATTAATTAATTGAATTAACTGTTCAATGGTCATTACCCCCTATATGTAAATCAATGATGAATACTTATTTTATTTATATTATTTAGCGAGCGGAATGTGGGCGGCGTCCTTATAATTCTTCTATACCCCCTTTGAGGATTTCAGAATATCAGGTAATTTAAGATAATTAATATCAGACCTGCAAACGAATGCATTATTTTTTGACGAACTAGTACGTTTTGGCGAATTGATAATTTTTATTTAAGCCATTTTCTGTTTGGCGAATTTTGATTCGGCAAAATGCAATTTGGCAAAGTGCTATTCGGCAAAATGTATAGCCCTATCATTTGTTAACCACAAGTCAATTTTTTCAATTAATTCTATATGTAATAATATAATTGTCATTTACATGGAATAGATTTAACCTATTATGTAATGAGGGGATTACCTGTCACATGAGAATAGAGTTTCAATTGACAAAAGACTGCCGTTGCAGAATGAGACCAAAAACAATCAGATCGAGTATAACAATATTCTATTTTTAGGGCCGAATTCCCGTGCGCGTATTAGTGCTAATACGAACTAAATTAACCCGAACTAAGCTAATCCGTATTCCGGTACGAGTATTAGCTTAATACAGTATTAATATTTGTAATATTTAGTTCGATATTTTAGTTCAACATAAATGTAGTATTAAGAATATTTTTGAATATATTTTTGAATATTTTTGCAATTTATTTACAAACATGGATGTGATTGAAATAATCCATTTATTAAACGATCATGCAGATGCTCAATTTCCTATTCCTCGTGTTATACGCGAAAGAACAAATCCCTTTGATTTTTATGACGAGGCAAGTTTCAAGCTAAATCTTATTTAATAAACTGTAATTATTCAAAAAGTATTCCACTGATTAATTTGACATTTTAGCACTAAGCTGACAACATGATTGATTTTAACATTCTATACACTTAAAAAAATGTTGCATGGTATATTGTATCATTAACGTCATCACTTAATTGTTCAAAGTTACTTATTTTACCGCTTTTTAACAATACGTTCTTCTATAAGGATATCTTTTATAATTAAAATAATATGTTTGTGACATTTAATAATATACTATAATTTTTACTTTTAATATAATATATTTACTATACATGTTAAACAATATGCGCTTAAATGTATGCTCCGACATTATGCACACATGACTACATGATACACTATAAATATAATTAAAATATATACGATAGATAAGCAAATCGTAATATTATTAATAATAAATAGGCTTAATATATATAGTGGACAGACGGAAAAAATTACAAAGTATAGATTAATATTCCATATTTTACATAGAGGTGTCGAAACGTAAATAGATGGTATTATATATATCTATCTCGGTATCTATTATAATAGGTACCGAGATAGGTACAGAGATAGGTGATTTAAACTATGTATATAGGTGAATAAAATGAATGATAAAAAAGTAGACGCAAGTCTTTATGTAACATTCTAACAAGGAAGACTCTTTTGTTGTATTCGATGATTTTTTTATGTACTATATTGTATATTGGCCTTATATACTGTTTATATTACGGTATATTTCGGGTATAACAAGATAACATACTGAGTTAAAATAAATATTCAAGAATAAAATTCACATTATATAGAATTTGTGAAATCAAAACATTTTTTTAAATATTATATTAGTTAGTCAAAAAAATGCGAATATTGGCTATTATTTGATTAGTATTTACTATAATTAAGAATAAATAAGAATTATTATTATTAATATATAATTCTATATTTTAATTAGTATTACTTTTATTAGAAATTATTTTATTTTTCTATTGTTAATCTACAAGTGATAAAGAACGCTATATATGGACATTAAAGAATTATTTATACGCAAATTTTGTTTTCAAACAAATTTTTAAGTTATTTTATACTGGTATTTCAGTAAATATGTAATACAATTTGTTACAAATAATCGTAACATGTAGAAATGAGTTTTCTTAAAACTGTGTCTCTGATAAGTTTCATCATTTTTTTATTGCAAAACTCAATAATGGACATGATGAAACATAATGTTAACGTTATTTCTATAAAACTGGTATTTTTATATCGTATAAATGACAACGTGCAGAAAAGTCAAACAGGATAAAATTATATTTATTATAGTTTACATCGTTTATTGGCAAAAGCTGTCAAAATTAACACAAATAAATAGGTTAAAAAATATAATTCCAACAAAATATTATAGTTTTGCATTTCATAAGAATCAATAATAAAAAATAATCATTTATCTGTTTTCGTTTCTATATAGGCCTATTATAACAATTATATTTTGGTTTTATAATTATAATTTAGCTAAATTCTTTACCGCTTTTACTCAACATTTAGTCATTTTGCGATATGTTTTTTTCTTTTTATGCAATATATACAACATATCAAGACCCAAACATATTGCTACAATTTCATGAGTCATTATATTATAGAGCTGTACAAACCACAGACATATTATATATATATACCGACACCGCCAAAACGCCTTGTTGCGTTTGGTCTGACGTAAAAACAGTTTCCGTCTCTTTCTCGCAGCCTTGATACCTTCCAAGGTCACAGAAGTACGTACAATATACGTCTCATATATTATAGTCTTTCAATACCAGCAGGGCAGCATGTTTTATATATATATATAGTTATAAATGGAGTGGTATAAACAATTCGCAGCGGTTTACTTCCAAGTAGCCTATATATGGTTGTCTAAAACGACTGCTTGTTTTGATCAGTATATAGAACTATATTAACTCGCAAATTATATTAGTGCACACAAGAGGACCAACCGACATAATATTACTGTTGTGTTATAATAGAACTATACCGCAACCCCAAACTGGATTTTATCTGAAATTGTAGGTCATAAATTTGCCGGCGAGGGTTTTTTGACGGTCTAATCTGCCAGTTTGCAGTCATAAATCATAGCTTTTGAAGTTGTGCGGTCGTGACTTGCGCGTTCTGAGCTATATATTACTGCACCGCTCTTTCGCTCTTTCTCACTGAAAAACATAAGAGCGGCATCATGAGAAGGGGTGAGTGAGTGAGAGAGAGAAGCAAGAGAGAAAGAGAGATAGAGAAGTAGACAGAATCGGGTTTTGTCATAAATGTATAGAGAGACCAGCCAATATGCGACCGATCAAAGAACACACAAAAACTATAAGGTTGGTGCTGTTGAGCTGGTTGAGTCAGAGAACGTATCTATATTATTGTTATTTTAGTTATTATACCGTTGAGAACAGTTACACCGTCTGAGTACCAACTGAATTCTTTGTCGGCATTATGATAAAAAGAAAAGGATATGCACTGTAAGGTATATTAAGTATATTATAGTGAACCGCTGTTGTGTTAATATATGATATTGTTGTCCACTTTGCTTGTTGATTTTCAACACATTTCAAGTTATCTACAATATAAGGCAAAGCCAACATGAGATATGCAAAAGTGTATGATATTTAATGTTATAATATTCTTATATATTATATATAGGTACATTGTTTGACGGTCATCTGAGGTAAACCCCGGTGTTGTTATGTCTGTATATATATATATATATATATATATAGGTCTAACTATCGATTAATTAGTTTGACAATATCTGTATATTTTTCGAAATATATTTTTTGACTTTTTTTAAAAATATAGCCTATATGGCAAAAGCTAAGTGTAACAATAAAAAAATGTAACAAATAATTATTACTATATAAATATCATAATTTATATACATATATAGATAATATTATGACACTTTCAATTAAAATTTATATTAAATTGTTCAAAATAATAGGTTTTAATAATTTTCATGAAGCCAACTATACATATACACCAATTGTAACAGATATATTACTCACTGTTTACTAAAATTTGATGTTTTGGTTAAAGCAAACTTTAAAAAATTCCTCTTTCAGAAAACAGTTCCTATATCAGAAAGTCTAACAATTCCTAATCGCCGATTCGTGCAGCTTTAACAGGGCGTATAGACCTATCTATATATTATACAGAATTTCAAACAAGGGGGTTTCCAAAAGTTTTAAGGAGAGCTGCTAATAACCAAAAAATTATTATAGACATTTTAAGCTTTACTAAATTTTACTAATTTAAGCTTTACTATAGCCTATATATAGGTAATTATCACAATTTATAATATACGCTATATATATATATATACAGATAATAACATAAATAATCACATTCAAACATTTTTGTTAATGGAATTGTTATTTTCTGTTATAACTCAAATTGTATAATAGATGAAATAAATAGAATAAATCTAAATTATATTATCTTTCATATAAATAAATTATATTATTAATAATTACATAACGACAAATTAAATTTTTAAACGTTCCTTATATATATACATGCCATCTAGAAATAGAAAAAAGTTTTTAAGAATTGCTTTTGCAAAATCTTCAACTAAAACTATATATTATAATAGCCAAAATACTTTAATACACACATCTTTAGATATATGTGCAGGCCCGTAACCAGCCCATTTAGTGGGGGGGGTGCGTTTTTCATGTTAGCGGAACTATATCTTAATGTATTAGTTTATTATATTATAATTTTTTTTAGTTAATATATTAAAAATAGTATAATGATAAATCGATAATAAACGCATAGTACCTTAACAATGAAATCAAGCAAAATATTTAATTGTTGATAATAATATGAAGATAAAATACCAAATGAATCAAAGAAGTTTACACAATTTTATTATCATATTATGTACAAAATAATCAAATATATATATAATACCTATATATATAATATAAATAACAATTTCTGAATCGAATGAAAACAAAAATGAATGCGATTAAAAACAAGCGTCAGACAAACAGAATAAATAATAAATA
>JAUZND010074646.1:0-16677 GCA_034780555.1 Coelogynopora nodosa
TACCCCCCCCCCAACATTTGGTAGGGGGGGGGGTAGGGGGGGGATATGGTCTATTTTTAGCCATGACTCATGAATCTATTTATAAGTGTGGTCGAATCCACTCTTCCTATACTACTTTTGCACCATAGCTTCCCATTTTTGATGCTTGCAAATATACGCTTAATATTAATATTATTATTATCGATATAATTATACCAAATAAAACAATGTTATCAATAAAAAATCTGCTTTAAAATTTTGACTTAATATCGGCAGTTATTTTTCATTTGCAAAAATAGTAAAAATTCAAAATAACTGTTAAAAAAATTTTTTTAATTGTGAGCGTCAATTTTGAACTAGTTTTATACTATATATGTATGTATAAATATAATATTTATGGTTTTATATAGTTCATATTTGTTTAAAAATACAAGAATCAATTGTTTTACATTTTAATCAGTGCATAATGAAAATAATAAAATTCTGCTAACTAGTGCATTTTGCAACTTTGCAATCAATCGGCATATTATTTTTACCATCATTTATTTATTTAATAGTCACCCCGTTTCATCGTAATCAATTAATTCGTAGTTAATACCATTTAAAATATAGTTTCTCCTTGAAAATTAGGCTAAGCTTATAACATAATATTAACAAATTTATTTAATATACATTTCATTTAAATTATAATTGACTAATATCAGTTATTACTATTAGTTATTACTTACGTTAATTTAGTAGTATGCATAAATATAGTATTATTTTTAAAATCATAGATCAATTATATGATTTTTATTTTAGACTAAATTGACATTTTTTCAATGCTATTATTTAGTATCTTGCACCAAACTAAACCAAAATTATGAATGTGATTGTAATTACTTTAAGCACAAAGTAATCAAATGTTGAAAAATGAAATATAAACATTGAGACGTAGACGGACATTTTCATTTACTTAATTGAACCTTTTTTTAATTTTGTATTTCACTAATGTTTATTTGTAATATAGGGCCTACTCGAGTATAATTGTATTCGTATTTCACTCATATATTTTTTATTAGTTTTACCATCTCAATATTTTAATTTAATTTGAATATATGATTGTGGTGTAGGATTCGAAACTTTAAAAAAATTATTTGAAGTTGTAAGTTATTCTTACTTTATTAAACTTTAATATCAATATGTTCTATAACAAAGGAAGTTAATAAGTAATATAACATATCATTTATATAGTTATAAAGATGACGGTTCTTTTGCATTTCATACAAATTAAAATATAATTGTTTCGAATTGCTTAAACATATTTCGATTATAAAATATAACAACAAAATTAAATACTTTCATGTAGTAAACCATATAACTTTGCTTTATTAAAAAAACTAATATTATTATTTTTGATTAACATCTTACACCGGTATAACATGTCATTAATATCAGACACCCTATAAATAACTTTATATGGAAAACCGCATTACCAGTCAATAAAATACAAACACTTTTTTAAAATAACACTGTAAAATTACAAAAAATAATTTTCTGAGCAGATTAGTCTTTAAAAGATTTTCTCTTTAAATGTCAATCGAATTGTTCTTTTACTAATAAACTGCGCATATTAAGCTCAAGAACACTCGAGATATAATCGTATTCTTCCACAAAGTCAGCATTGCAAACATTAATTCCTTTCCGCCCGATATGCTTGTCCTGAAGCCAGTCAATAAACGCGGGATTAGCCTTTTTCGCCAAACTTTTGATGCCCGCAAAGACATTTTTCAGGATGGTTGAGGTGGTCGGTGTGAGAACTGCCTGACAACTAAGGAACCAGTTCGACTGTCGTGTGCTCTGATAGTGCTCATCGAGGTATTCGATGAGTTTGTCGGTGTCATTCGTGTTGGCCCAGGGCGCCGGCATGTAGTATCCGGGCCAGAAATCTGCCATTGACGAGCGAGCACGTTGATTGTGGTAGAAGACGAAGACTTGCTGTCCACGCGTGGCGAGCGTGTCGAGACTGGGTGGGGAGGACTGGAAGGGAACAAGTTTCTCCTCGAAGACCTTATTAAGAAGGCGGATGAGTGCACTGGAATAAAAATGGTATGGCTCATAATTTGTTGAACTTGAACTTTGGTGACTCATAGACCAGGTAACGCACCAAAGTTTATAATTTAGGTCGTTATTTCTTGTTGACATATTTACAAATTCCACAACATTTGTCAATTTAAGAAAATTCACTATACTTTTACATTTATACAATTATATGCAAGTTAAACTTTTACCGATGACCGCGTCAAAATGTAATTGATTTGTGATATGTTATTGTCATTTTAAAACAATAACAACTTTGAAAAAACTTAACAATAAATTTCGTAACTATTTGAAAATCATCTGTAAAAATTTATTGTTATTTATTACGTTTACAGATATAGAATGTATAACAAATAAAGCGTCTAACGGCCAACGTTTAAATGTTTTACAAATACCATTTCAATAGCAGTAGGTGTACAAATATCTTTTAATAATTCTGATGATGCAAACATTTAAATCAACCGCATACTTTTTTTACGTATAAGATGAAATGTTTAGATCTTGTTCATATAATCTTTAAATGAAATATTTAGTCAAATAGTAATAATTATTATATATGTATCATACAAAATAAATAAATACGTTTTTATATATTTATTTAATTTAGACCGAATTTATTCTCAGATCCGATCAGGATAAACAAATTTAGCTGCGTTGAAAAATGAGATAAAATTAATATTTTACTATATTTAAATAAAATAAAAACATTTATATTGATCAGTCGTGAATTCCAGATTAGTTATGCCACCAATATATAACATTAATTAAGATCTGAGCAAACATTCGATAATGTTTTTGTTTTTGTTAACCTCAAAATGCAATCCATATAGCTTTAAAAACTAATTTAAAAATAAAAATAACAGCGAAAATAAATACAGTTTTTTCGGACAACTATTATTACAGTAAACTACAGTTAACTGTAGTTTTCAGAGCTGTGGAAACATACAAAAAATATAGAATAAAAAAATACTAACATTGTATTTGAAAATGTGGAAATTATTAAAAATATAGAATAGAAAATACATTATTTCAGGGATCGCGCCATGTGTGCGTACGGTATGCCTAGCTTCGCCCTTGCAATGCATAATACAAATGATAATCACCAATTAAACAAACATATTTCCTAGTTCTATGATTTCATTATTTGCGCTGCATAGATATGTTAAAGAGTATTTTATGATCGACTACTTATTGACAACAAACTAGACCTTATTAACCGCTAATAAAAAACCGCGGTTTGTTTTATCGGTTGATGGAAGCAACTACAACAGAATTAGACAGAAAAACTATCCAATACGACTATTAGATATTCCTTCCCCCTTACATGTGGTTTTCATCCTCCATTTGATAGAAATGGTTACAATCAAGCAACACCACCTCCTTAGGGTGTCCCTTGAGGAAGTTGAGAATCGCCTCCAACCCCTCGGCCACCGTATTCGCGTAGAGGCCGTGGACAAAGTAGAGTCGGCCCTTCTCACTGTCGTTCGCGGCAATACGCAGGTCAAAGTAGCGAATGCCGGCGCGCAACTGCTCGTCGAAGGTGAGGTTTTGTGTCTTGGCCCATTTGGCGATGAAGTACCGCCCCATTCGACCGAATACCTTGCTGATATTGACAAAAATTGATTCGGCGTCTGGCGCAATTTTTGACTTGGAGGAAATGGCAAAAGCGAAGGAGTCATGAGAGCCTGAAATTAAAATATTTTTAATATTAAATCATATTTGCCATATAGTATTTTTTAAGGGAAAATGTAATGCAAAATATAATTCAGTCCTTTATAGGTGATAATTATTTGTAGTAAATTCAATTTCTGTAATTGAATCAAAACTGACGCGAATATGATAAAATAATGATAAGTCAATTTGTACTATATCAATTGAAATAATTATTATCAGTTCATTGATTTTTAAAGATTAACACGTACTGAGTAACACATTTTCAGTCAGATATCTATGACTTAGCGAGTAGCTTATGATGAATCAGATCATTTATTCCAATTATAAATTATCTTTAATTACACTTTTTCAGTATTTATTGTATTTTATTAAAAATAAATTTTCTGTCGTAAAAAGGGATTTATATAATTTTGAAAAATCCAGGAAATACAAGATTTTAAAATAATGAAAATGTGTATCTTAATCAACTACACTCCAAACTAAAGTGAATCAAAATCAAACATAAATGAAAAATCGAGACATACAGTTTTACAAATTATCAATATCAAATAATTAATGTAATTTTCATAATTTAAATAAACTATTGACTAAGTCACCAATTTTTTTTTTAATCTTTAGCAAGTTTTAAGTTTTCGTTTCGCTTAAACAACATGCATGATATCGTGTAATATCGATCCTTAAAAATCACTAAAGTGATCAAGTTACTTATCAAATTACTTCTAATCTCGAAGAGTTAGAATCCATAACTATCACCCAATCAAATGCGAGTCAAACTAAGCCAGATGATACAAGTCAGTAAAGAGGTATCAAAACATGAAAACAGTAACCGATGATGAGTATAAAGCGCTAATATATAACAGCATTTAAGCTTTTATTGATATTTTAATATGACTACGAAAACAAAATTCATCATCAAGTTTTCCCTGTATTAATCGCACAAGAAGTGACTTCCAATTGTGTCTATGACAAAAATAGAATTCAAAGTGGAAGATGATTGACGACAAAACTGTTGATTGTAGAAAATTTTCCTTCAAAGTCCCTTTAAACCAGCTCTCACATTATTTGTACATGTGTATTTAAACCATTTCATGAACCTTGTGATTATGATACTTGTCTGTGTACTGTTTTTTTGCATCCAAGAATGAATCACCACATACAATCGATTGTTTGCATACCTTCATAGAGCAGATACAAGAGTTGGATTGGAACTGAATTCTGAGACTATTCCATTGAATTTTAAAAATCATTGATAAGAAGTATAATATAAATATTCCACGATGCTCGAATTGATGATTGCCTTCAACACTTTAACCAAGCCATTTAGATGAAAGTTCAAGAATTGGAAATGACTCAAATGTACAAAATGACAAAGTTTGTAATTGGCAGATAGCCAGGTTATGTATGAGTTTTGTTTATTTTTCCACCAGACCTTGTGGGTAAAAGGAATGGTATCTACCTTCTGGAATATTCCTTCTTTAACATTCATAGTGTATCTCAAAAAATTTCCAATGATCACAAACATACTTCCCATACTCGATTTAGTAAAAATCGCATTAAAATTCCTGCAATATTTAAAAATAATTAAAATTCATTTTAATGGCTGCAATTTTTTAAGAAAAATGAATAAATCATCGATTGCTACCATAACGATAAACTAGTTTACTTGTAATTATATCAAAATCGAACTTATAGCGACATTAAATTAATCGTAAATGATATTGGCAAATTAAATTGAATCGGCAATTAGAAATCTGTAGCAACCAAAAAACAACTACTCGATCCTGATTGGCTAAAAAATATTCTTTAAATTTTGGCATGAAAGTTGAAATTCATTTTACATTTCTGGGGAGTTTCGGTTTCGGTGACGTGGAAATCTACTTTCTATACTGCATACTACAAAAGTAAATATTGATCAGTAAATTAGCTAAAACTATTATAAAAAGATTTTTTGATAAATATCGTTTTTATTTTATGCTGATCAAAATACTTGTTCCTACACAGAATATATTTAATTAACACTTTTCGATTATGAAACTAAAACCAGTACTTGTTTGCTGATTGTTCCATGAAGAGGTAACTCATCGGACAGTCAGAAAGAAACCAAACCAGTGTTAAAAATAATGCTAATAAATAATGCTAAGTTAATAATACCCGGATATATTTTTCAATATTGAATAGTATTTTAATTGAATTTCTTGTTAACCCTGGCAAGGGAGAGCAGGTTAAGAAGGCGAATGCAGAGAGTTAAACTCATTCGCATTACATATTTTGTATAATAAATTTAATGAATTTCAGTCTGATTGGTATAAATTGTTTGACATTACATTTGATATTGATATTTAATCACTATAATACTACTTTTACTGTACATCTATAAGTAGTAGTATGATGCATTTCAATATTCCAATCGATTGAATTCGCAATTTAAATTTAATTATTTTAAAAAGTGATATTAGATATGGTTATATATGATTAAGGATCATGATGGTATTAGGTAATACACACAAAAACTAAATACAATATTGTTTTTTCAAATTATCATAAAAAAAGTCGTACGTACAGACTAGCCTATAGCCTATACACTAGTTTGATTACTTCATAATATCTACAACTTCTTTATTTCAAGTATACCATACCATTATAATAAAAATAAATATTGGGATCCATTTATAAACATTTTAATATTTTCTAAATAATCTTTTGAGATTATGAGCAATGATTTAATCTTATAGGTAATTGTAAGCAACAAAAAAAGTACTTTTTTAGATCAATAAATGAATGGATAACCAATAAAAATCAAATAAATTTATAAATCAAAAGCTAATGAACAAAGGTAGGCAGGCCCTGAAAATAACATAATAAAGTTCCAGAACTTTTACAAGTAAATTTGACTGTCCCCCCACACTCACCCCCACTTTTGCCTTCTATAGTTAGGATTTTAGTAAAAGGACAATTTATTTATAACATCTAATTAATTGCCTTATTTCAAGATATGATATTGATTTGCAAGACTTTCCAAGTCTGGGATTTCAAATTGAAATATCTAAAATATGTCCAAATCGTTTTAACTAAGCCAATAAATAGTAATACAAAAATTGAACTATTTAAAAATATTTATATATAAAAAATCAATACATTATTTTATATTACTTATAATTATGACAATAATTATATAATATTAATTTGTTACTAGTAGAAAAAGTTTGACCAAATTTAACACAGAGTAACGTTTTGATCAACACGTACATCGAGTAAAAAAAATTATTTTACTTTTTTTATAGATTTTCACCTTCGTGTTACCAGCATAACCATTCATCTTAACAGAATTCATAATATAAACTTAAATTTATACTATACATCTATTTATATTTACCTAATTGTTGGTTTAAATTACCAGATACAGTTTGCTGCGTGACAAAGTGAAATTAAATATATTATATATATACGAATTTTGATTAATAAAATGATTTAAGTGCATACCAAATTATGCTACACTCTTGCAGTATATAATATATATAATTTATACATAAACAAGAGAAATTCATAGAAAATCAAATGGTTAATAACATATAAATATGGAATTTTTTCTCTCTCGATCCTAGATGTACAATCTAACATAATCCTGTTACATACTATGGTTACGCAAAAGATGAGTCATAAACTAGTTTCGCGAGGCAAATACGAGGCTAGAGAAATATTTTAGCAAAAATAAGTTCATTATTTAACGATGGTATAAATAAACGCAAACTTTTACAAAACATTTAGTGCAAAATCAAATTTGATCTGATATACCTGTCATTGTTAAAAATAGCTTTGCCAAATGCCTATTTAGGGTTTGCAAAACTGCCATGTAAATTATTTTGCCTCGCAAAGTCGAGTATGAGTCATCTTTCTCCCAACCGCTGTAAGGCACAGATTGGATATCTACGTATATGTAAGATATAATAAAAATCGATATCTATGGTTGATCAGATAACATATATGTCGTCAAGTCAATAACCAACATCGACGATGGATTGTTACGTATGTAAATGTATTCTTTTTACAGTTATCGGAATATGTGAATATCAATCGTGTTATCGCCAGGAGCATCGTACGAGTATGCCTAGCAGCGGCAATAGTAGAAAGAATGCCACAAGAAGGACATATAGACACGTCATTGCCAATCGTGAAAGGGTCAGATACTATTCTGCTTGTT
This sequence comes from Coelogynopora nodosa, assembly GCA_034780555.1. Taxonomy (NCBI): domain Eukaryota; kingdom Metazoa; phylum Platyhelminthes; order Proseriata; family Coelogynoporidae; genus Coelogynopora; species Coelogynopora nodosa. The sequence goes on from JAUZND010074646.1 coordinate 7,931, forward strand.
ACCAGAGGAACCCCTAATTACTTTGGTGATAACAAACAAACAACTTCAAACGAGGCTGCCAAACAATCCACACGTTTAAGTTAGCACCACTGCTAGGTATCTCCAGAATTAAATAATTTCAGTAAAAATCATTTGTAAGGATGCAGATCCCTCGACAACGAAATGCTCCAACTAATAAAAACACAGGTTCGAAGATCGAACTTGGTTTACAAACTTTGGAGTGAACGGAAAAAGAGTTTACACTGATGAATGCTGTTACAGAGTGGTGTGCCTACACAAGAAATAAATCAAGGTAGGCCTCCGTGAACGACGAAAACAGTGCAAGATGAACTTGTTGATCTCAATAACATAGAGTTGCCGAAGGCCTTTCCAAAAACAAAAGGCGTTTTAGAATTCTTATGCGCCTGGATTGGGATGTAATGAATAAAATTAAACAACCAAAATGCTCCAATTGGTGTTTGCGAGTGAATCGCTATACTGCTCCTCTCAGTTCAGCAAAGCTATACATTGATTGTAGAACTTAATTATAGCAACTTGATCGCCTAGATGCTGCTATAACGAGAATGAGAAAAGCTTTGAAAGATTATTTAAATTCATCAGTTTTGAATATAAATAAATAATTGCGGTTCATTTTAATGTTATTACCTCACAAGGTATCAATAAGTAATTCTTTTAATATACTTAAAAGTAATAAAAGTAATAAAATTATCTGAAAAAAAGTACATATAGTATATAAAGTAGAATAATAGTATTTGATAAATATACAAATAAATATGATAAAAATGTAATATTAATTGACAGTATAAGTGACCGTAATTAATTAAGAACTAATTGTTCTATTCTGCAGGACATAAAATAATGTTAAATCAATGCACTGGATTAATTACTATAATATATTTATATTTTACATTATAAAATGAATTCACTCTGGTACGTATAGTATAGTATAGTATAGTATAGTATAGTACAGTATAGTATAGTATAGTATAGTATAGTATAGTATAGTATAGTATAGTATAGTATAGTATATTATAGTATAGTATAGTATAGTATAGTATACATAGTATAGTATAGTATAATTATTCTATGGATACAACCATAAATAATTTATTTAGATAAGATATTTACCGTAGAGTAGACCTATTTAATAAAATTATAAATCGAATTATAAATTGTTGTAAGATATATTAGAAGCTATAAATCAATATTTTTTCAACAATGTCGATTTTAGTGATTGATATCTGTAGTCTCTCACTTAATTTTTACCTACAACAATAAATCTTTTAATGTTTAAATGTTTATAATGCACGTTTTTAATAAATACTAATTAGTTATGATGTCCAACAAGAATATAAAAAAAGTATTTTAAAAGATTGTTAAGAATATATAAATATTTATACATTAGTAAGATGTCTAATTTTATTTTTTTATGTATGTGACAAATAATAAACAATGTTAAATGAATGTACCAAGTCAATGAAATCATTTGATTAACACAATATTTTTGTGAAAAGCGATTATTTACAATTGTGACCTCGTTTTTTAAATACTAATTAAACGATACTTTCGAGAAAAACACAATTAATTTCAACTACATAATATAATATATTTAATAATAATCAATTTATTTTAATCAATTTATTTAACATTATTTTATAAATGCTGTCACTTTTATACGAGTAATTTTTGTGAGTTATAAAAAATATGTATTTGATTTTTTAAGTAATGCATATATTTATTAAAACATAATTTTTCAAGTAATGCAAAAAATGTCAACTTATTATTTTTTATTGTTTATTAGTGTATTAATGTACAGATTATGCATGCACTGGTGGATCCGAGATCTCATACAAAAGTGAACAGGTTCATATTTTCCACGTAAAATGTACACACTGTAATCTTTTTTTTTTTAAAGGAAAGCTTCCTATAAAACTACTTTAAATATATGAACTGCATAAAAAATATAAGAATATGAATATTTATTAATTTTGGTTTTAAAAAATTACAACCGGTTATTTTATATGTACATAAATGTTAGTATACATGAAAATTACATAAGAATGTTTTGTAAATAAAGTAATGAATTTTTAACAATTTGTTTTTCTTGTTGCACTCTGTAATCAGTTTCATATTAAATACTACCGAAAAGAATTAATGCATTGCAATACATATGACTTTTTTATTAATGATAGGAAATAATTGTTATCTTATTAACCTTAATAACCATCCGAATCACCGCCCTTCCTGAAATCAGCGTTTGTAAGTATAATTCCATTCGATAGTCGCTGTATTCCTTGCGAAGCGGTTTTTCTCATTTTTTTATCCTCTGATACTACTTGCCCCTTTGCCTTCAATCCATTTAAAATTTCCTGAAATGAAAAAATTAGGTGATGAAATCAGTTGTTAAAACAATTGTTATTAAAATATAAGCAGAACATTTCGACTGAAAAAGTAAATATAAATAAAGTAAATATAATATGATGAAATTTAGAAAAATAAACAAATTAAACAGCAACTTAAAAATTCACTTAATAGATATATATATGTATATGTATTAAATATGTGAATGAAATTAGCGATAAAATATAAATATAGTATTTCATTAATAATTTTTATTAAAATCTTAATAAAAACTTGTCATTTCATTTTTAAATGTTTCATTTTAACTAATTAGGAAATTGTTGAACTATTGCAAAAACGAACTGTTGCTATAATTCTTTAAAAGCTGTCTAAATTCCGATTTAATAATGCTATTCTTTATTTAGTTTATGCAGTTTTAGCAAAGAAACGAGCTTTTAAATATTCCATGTTATTTAACGCTCCAAACTATAGCTATAATTAACACTTAGCATTTTATGTCAGGATTTATAGCCTAAAAGGATTATTTCAACTCTTACTTTGTGAATGAGGATTATAGCCTAAATATATATTCTATATCTAACATTTTCAAATAAATAATATTATTTACTTTACATTCATATCTGAACGCAGCTTTTGAAGTAATTCTTTTAATACTTTATCTTTATCTTTATTTTATCTTTTCTTATATTTTCTTCAATTTTTAATATTAATTATTATTAAATTATAGTAATTTTATATTTTATTCACTAAATATTGACACACGGAAAATGCAAGTTTTCCTATTGTTTCAAAATTTCAAATGTTTTTGCTAATTGCAAGAATGCATGGGGCTCAATAACGTGAATAATATTACGCATATTATATACAAAAACATGTAAACTTATGCAAAATATAAGAATTGGCAAAAATTGCATAAATAATAAGAAATAATTGGTAATAAAAAGGAAAATAATTAGTTATTTGGCGGTTTTAATCAAATTATATTATAAACATTCACATTAAGTTTAAATTCAAATGACGAACGAAACTATAAAATATACACATTAAATTAAATAACACGTGTTAAATGTTGGTTAGTTGCATAGTACTTTGGAAATATTTATTTCTTCCACCTATATATAACCCGGTCAAGTTGCATTTTACATTTTCAATGAAATGCTAGAAAAAACTAGAAAATGATTAACATATTGTACATATGTTTTTATACATAACTATTCTTTTATATATAAAAACGAAAATATGATATGTTTTTAAAGTTAACTAGGTAACCCCTAGGCACATGAGGCACATACCTCAAGTCATCAAGTTCCAAAGGGGTTCCCAAAACTGTTGTTAAAAATAATAAAATTAATAAAGACAATACTAGTTAGTTATTGAACCTTGGTGCCTGCCCATGACTTGATCTGAGCATCATGTCCCAAAATTTTTCTTAATTCTACACTGATCACTTTTTTATTTACAATAGAGTACCGGTATTAAATATACAATTATATATATACAAATATATTGTATACAATTGTATCTTCATTACTTCATCAGTTGCACTGGCTCCCTATTAAGAAACGCTTTCAATTTAAAGTGCTTCTTTTTACATACTGTATAATGCCATCCATAAATCAGGACCGAAATATATTCAAGATCTGGCGACTGCCAATGTCACTAGCTGTTCTACTCGGCAGTCGACAACACCCACACTCATCTGTCCCATAGCCAAAACAAGACGTACAAGTGATCGTGCTTTCTCGGTGAACGCGCGCCGGCTCTTTGGAACGCCCTCCCGTCTTCACACAAGCGTAATTAACAAATTTACTATTTTTAAATCTCATTTAAAAACGTTCATGGTCTCATAATTTCATGTTCTCATGATTTCATTTTATCATAAACTTTCATGTTCTTTATAATCTGACCTAATTGATTGTAACAAAAAAATTAATATATGTAAACTGCTGCTGACAGTGTTTAAATCTGGGGCTCTATGTTAAATAATAATAATAATAATTATTAAAATTTTTGTTAGGACTATTTAATTGTTTTGATTACTTATAATCATTTTATTAAGTATTATTAATTATTTTATTACATTTTATAGGTGTACAGAATGTAGATAGAGTATAAATGTTTATAACTTAAAACAAACAGTATATTGAAAGTTATTAATAAGTAATTGCATTACTTTACTTTAGGAAATGCATCTTCGGCAGTTATGTAGTTTGGAATGAGCTGATGGTGTATACGAGGTCTGTCAATAGCTTGCTTGATTGTTTGATTGAGAAAAATCACCTGGGCAAGAATCTGAAATAATAACAGTATGTTTGCAAACCTTCACGAATAATTATTTCATTTTTAAAATTTTGCTACATTAAAATTTCCATTTTATTTAATAATTAATATTAGTATTTTACCTAAAATATATATTATATTACTATAATAACAATCCCATAATACTTTCTATAGTGTAATAGATTGATGAAAGAATTTTTGCTGTATAATAAATATAAAAACTAAATTAATTTTGAAATTAGTTTATTATTTCGCATTAATACTATGGTGTTTTTGATATTCTTTGATCTGTAATCGTACAAAATATCGTATCTGACTTATTCATTTAATTTATTAATAATTAAATATATACTTTGAAAAATTTAACAGGATCTTTAATATTGAGGCTAATAATTTCAAAACCCACGGAACTATAAATTATTTGTGGATATTGTGAAGCTTCTTTAAATTTTTGTGTTACATAGATTTTATTTATGACATTTGCAAAATATTTTTAGCAGAAATTTCAGAAAGTTTTAGCAGTTCTTCTGAAAACGAAAAGGTTTCAAAGCATTAATTTTTTTCTTCAGATATTTTTACTAGATTAGATTAGATATGTAATACTATCAGGAACTTCAGGGCCAGTTTCCCGTGAACACTTCGATAACGGATCCACGCGAACTAAATGATTATATAATATAATGCAAAACTTTGTCTTTATATACTGATTTAGAACATAAATGACAACATTTGAAAATTAAGCACAGGCATACGCATGTATACTTGAAGCAGCCAAAGATAATATTCCATACATTTTGAACGACGTCCCTTGTAGCTCTTTAATAATTTTGGATCCGTAATTATTTTCCTCCTCTTGAAATACATAATTCAGGTATGCTATTAATGAATATTATAAAGGCCCTCTGAAATTTTGTTGAAATTCTGAAATTGTTCCAAATTACAAGTTCAGGTTCCAAATTACAAGTTCAGGTTCCAAATTACAAGTTCCAATTACAAGTTCATTTTGAAAAAATCCAGAAACTATAGATTTGGACGTCAAAACAATGTCTAAATTATTTAAACACAAGTTTTGAAAATGGAACCATGGAAATTATCTATTTAGTCGGAATATGCTACAAAAGACAAACATATTTTATTTAAATATTAAAATCACTTCTGTTTGATTGATTTCATTTGAATGCACACATTCATATGCACTTAAATGTATTAATAAAATGGCATAACTTAAATAATACATGCGCATAAGCTAAACACTCAGTGAGTATGAGTCTCCTATATATTCATTTTATTTGCTATACCCATATAGGGTCATTTTCAGATAAATAGCACAATTCGAATTTTTCCTGTTCTTTGCTAATAGCGGATGCATTTTTAACCTTATTTATATAACAAATATAGTAATCTGTTCATCACTAGCGAGTCTATCCATACAAACATAAATATAACTGTAAAAATTCACATATTTCCCATAAATAAACGTGGAATACCCCAAAATTGACTATAATGCGTTGTCCCAAATCAACTTTCGTTTCTTCAAATGAAATACGAACAGTGACGAACTATAGAAATGGTTAGTTTTACCTCTATATTTAGTGAATTACATATTGACATTGTGAAAATTGGTTATATATAAATATATAACAGTATTATTCAAAATTTATTTGAGTTTTAGATTTGTCCCATAAAAGCTACTAACCTCCGTAACGGTTTTTATTCATACCCTGGCAGATAGACAAAAGTACAACCACGTTTAAAAGCAACGGTAATTAATAATAAATATTCACTATTATAAGGGCCGAGTATGTATATTTTATACAGGGTACTGACAAAAAATTATATATAGTCTTAAAACAATCAAAGTGGGACCGATTATTTAAGGTACTAACCTCCGTAACGGTGGTTTATAAGTTATCAAATAATACAATTAGAAAAACTATGCCACTATGTACCGTTGGAAATGGACAGTTATATGTATGAAAAAAAATCAGAAACGTATATTGTATTGTTTAGATTTTATTGCCCTAAATAGTGAATGTACTAACCTCCGTCACGCTTCATAAAACTAACCTCCGTAACGTTACGGAGGTTAGTGAAAACAACGCTTTTTACAACTCATCAGTTATATCTCATATACTTATAATAAACAATGTATACATATTTCACAAGTACAAAAATAAGTAATACAGTTAGTCATGTAATGGGATGTACAATTAATTCATCATTACATATTATTATGTAATAAGTTTCACTATGCAAACAGTAAACGTTTATACATATATAAACATATTAAACTATAATAAACTAAATTATATATTAAAATATATATTAAACATATATAAAAAGTTATACGTATTTTATAAGTACAATAGTAAGTAATACAAATATTATTACATATTATGTATAGTCACAAGGTTTAAATATTGAAACAGTGAAAGATTAGTTAATTCAGATAAAAGTGTAAGATCACAAATAATACTATATTTAATTCGAAAATGCATTAATCCATCTTTGATTGCTTCTCCATAAGCATTTAGGGGCAGTGGCATGAGGCTGCAGGCTTCGGAATAACTACCAGTTTGTTTGCAAAGCAGCTTTTGGAAATTTAGATTGTTAAATACCATTTTAAAGTAGTACCCACGAACTACCTTAATTCCTTTTAGTATATATGTTCCACCATGCTAAGGTGTTTTTTTGTTGTTTTGAGTTTCTATAAAAAATGTAAAATGGGTACATATCGTCACTGGCTTTTATTACGACAATGCAGTTATAGTCGTATGTTGAATCCTTCTTCAACGAGACAACATTCCATCGATGATCACAATCCCCATTTTTGCATTCATTGCCGTTGGTCAAACAGCTGTTGCACCAGCACGATGAGTTTTGAACTTTTATTTAATATTCCAGATAACCAAGATCACTCACTGTATGAATTTTCATTTCATTTCGAACATATGTGACATTTTCATTTAGTCTAGTAACTTATGCAGTAGGTAGTGTTTTCAAAATCTAAAGTTAAGATATTGATAAAATTCACTTTTGTTGTATCTGCGTTTGATTCAACCCAAGCTGCAAAATCTCCGTAATCTTGAATGGAAGCCTTGCCATGTTTGATGGCATTGTCTGCGGAACGTTTTACGGCTGCATCGACTCCATCGCATGGGCCGTTCCCATGCGACGTTTCAAAGTACGTCCAGGTAATATCTTTGTCAAATTTTAATTTGAAGAGAGACATTATGGTGAACATAGTTTTGTTATTGTACTGGGAAGACGGCCCATCAGTCAGGAAATGACTTTTAGTAAATTCCAAGTGGATAACGGACACAAGCTTTGTGATTATAGCAAATACCATGGAGGCAGAGTGATTTAGTTCACCTGACATAGCACAGAATGTCTTGTGGTCAAGTTCACCCTAGCTATTTTGAAAATATACGACGATTGAATGTAATGTAACTTGACATTGGCCCCAGTGAACGGATTGTTCTTCCGCGTGGTTGATGCAGGTAAAGTTTTCTGCGGACTCCATATGGATTATCAATTCGCCTGGTGGTAAGTTATTTTTTAGACGTTTGATTGCTTTATACTGATTGGCGATTCGAGTGACATGCTCCTCAAAATGCAATGGTTTACTTTCACTGACAACGTCTAAAAAGTCATTCAAACTCGCTGTTTTGCTAATGATTTTTTGTCTACTTTTTACCTTTATCATATTATGTGACTGATTCCCATCTACTGTAGCAAATGGGAGTAATCGGATGAAGAGGACATGTTGACTCGATAGCCGCTCTTGTATGATTGAAATTAAGAGATCGTAACCACTTCAAACACTATTCTGGGTGTTTCGTGGGAATCCCTGTTGAATCATACTTGATAGTAGTAGAGCAAAAATTTGATGATAGGAGCACAAACATAGGTTTTTATTGTAGAAGTTCACAAGTTTGATGTTTCGCGTTCTTAATCGTGTAAACGACGTATACGAAACGTCAACGAACGAATTCTCCAAACAAAAATTTGCAAATAAATTGTCAAATCGTCATTAAGGTATCTGTTTTGTAGTTTCTCCCTGTTGATTGTAGTCGTATCACCTTTGCCAGGCGCTACGCGGGAAA
>JAUZND010074657.1:0-10358 GCA_034780555.1 Coelogynopora nodosa
TCCATACTTTTTCTCCGTGTGCTTGCTGTACAACTGTGATTGCATAGGCTACATATAAGTAACTAGTTAAGAGAGAGAGGAAGGGGGGATTTGTGTAACCAACTATGCTATTAGCCCAAGCCAGCAACCAACCAATTAGGTATTTACACTCTAAATATTCAGGTTACTTTTCAAGACAAATTTTAAAGTCATTGTTGTCGCTAATATTGAAAAGAAAACTTTTTGTCATTTGTTACTAGTGTCCGTCGCGTATTGATACGTTTTCATCGTGTCGTCAGCCTTTTGAGAAACAGCCATTAAACCATTTTGTGATTATTTAAAAATGCTTACTTTTATTTGTTAGTTTTTAGTACCAATTATTTCGTGTACAAAGTCAACAATCGGGAACAAGTACGTCGTAATTATTTAATCCGTTGACCTATTGTGAATCGATTCTCCTTCTCAATCAACTGTTATTATACTTTATACTGAATATGTCCTCTTTTATTTGTTGAAAATGTTACTCTATTGTCTTTATTGAAAAACGTGCAGCACCCGTTTTACTTGTTCAGTTTATTTTGAAACGGTTTTTTTTGTTGTTTAAATTGACTGGAAATTTAAAATTCATTTGCATGTTCCCGTTCATTCGATCTTTCCTATATTTTTTTGTTTTACTCTGCGTCTTTAACAGTTGGAAAAATGTTGATATAGCCTGCTTTTTACTGGTATATTCTCTTGTTGTCTACCTTTGTCCTGTTTTAAACACCAAATCAAGTTATGTGACCATGTTTTTTTTCTATTTCTAAAATGGAGGTGATATACTTGGACGGTACAGTATTGGTTAGGTTCCCTTCCGGACTTCAGGCTACCCTATCTTCCCAACCTCAACTGTACATCAGTCAGCCATATACCTGAAACTGCAGTATTGCCGATACGAATGATCAGTAACAACTTTTCAGGTCGCTCAATCGACACTGTACCGATTCGCTAAGATTCAAAGTGTCATTTGACCCCTAAATTGACCCCTAATGTCGAATTGTGTATGCCTTCGAAGTCACCATGTACCTAACAACTGTGTGTCTTGCGATAGGGATGAGAACTCGCGCATCCCCCTTTTCAAGAATGTGTACGAAGTACGCGCACCACTACCTTCTATTGTAGTTTTGTATCCATTGTTTATTTGTATGCTGGCTTTCCAATGATTTTGTTAACTAAGACACTTGCCTTACCTCGTACCTGCTGTACATACTTATACATAAATTCTAGGCATAGTTATATATACTATACTTCTACCCTATATAATCAAGGCAGTAATACTGCGTTGTGTCTTATTGTTTTTACCCTATATATATATATATATAATAATAGTATACATGCATCTTATATAACGATTAATACAGACACTTCGTGCACACATAATATGTTATACTGTCTTGAGTGCTTGAGGTCAGAAATGGGATTTATTCCCACTTCATTCCACCTTTGTCCATTCACTCTGACTTTACTAAGTGATATTGTAGTTGACGGCTCAAATTTGCATGTTTATTGTTGTTATGGGCGTGTTATTATTTTGTACGGGATATCCTCAGTAGGTGTTTGTGTATCTATAATTTTGATGACTGTGTCATGTTATACTTTTTGAAATAATTGATGTCGCGTATAAGAGTTTTTTTTAATGCATGCCACGATTGAACTTCTTGTTTTAATCCTCTGCTCTCTATTCTAATAATAATGTGTTATTCTATTTTTTAAAAAGAAGTTTGTATTTTTGAATTTTTTAAAATCAAAACGTTACATTAAGTGCCTATCTCCTGAACTGTGAAATAGTAATTTAATACATTTCAGAGAATAATTTTGTATACATTTGTAATCTTTGCCTCCGTGTCTGTTATATTCAAACAATTGGCAGACGTATAAAAAAAACTGTTCATCTCTATGAATATCTTGGTTAGTAGTTAACGCGTAAATAAATATACCATTGAAGATGTCCCACTGGAACGACAGTCGCTCCCTTCCGAAGCATGATATAATATATGGTATATTGTTGCGCCAATTTACACAGAGATAAAAAAAATACCAGAAAGGTACGTAGGCTATACTGACCCCACCAAGGTTGATGATACCCACAGAGCAGTCAGTATTATATAACTTGTGTAATGTGTGAACTAATACTGTATTAGTATAGTGTACTGGAGCTGTTTTTTGCTCAGCTCCGAGAGACCGACCCACATACATCACTACACATTCTACAACACAGTTCTGTTAATACTATTTCCTTTTTCTTCTGCCGCGACACACCGTCCACCCTTGGCCTTGCTGAACCTTTTCGATGTTGAGAAGAGTCGTAATTCGGTCTTTTATTGGCTGATAAGGGTGCACTACACCGGCTTGGTAGATATTTTTATGAATTTACCCACGGGAGACGACCGAGAGATTCCCGAGTACCTATTCGATTCCGCACCTTTCACCTACCTCCCTTTACTATTGTACGATTGTGTCCAAGTGATATCAGTTTCTCTATTTTATATTAAATACATACATATGTCATTATGTTGTAAAATAAACTCGGGTTTATTAAGAATATAAACCAAAATGAAGAATGTCTTCCTTTTTTGTTTCGTTTTATATGATTGGTACGAATGAATGTGTGTATAATTTTACACTTTAAGTTATTTCATTGACGATGTCAAATATTGCGGTAGATATCCTTTTTTTTGCATTAACAAATTTATGTAGCGATTTTTAAATAATGTAATTATTATACATTGTTATTGTGTATCGTCGTGGAGTTTTGGGGGTTAGAGAGCGGATTTCTATAACTATTTCCACCCTAGGATTCACATAAAATTAATTATGTTAATGATTTCTATGGTGTAATAATGAATGTTTATATGTTATGATACCGTGATTTATATAAAGTTTAAAAAAAGTCTTGAAAAATTTTAAATGTTTGTTATCCATTTTTTACATTGCTCGTTTGGAATGAACGACTATTCTTAAAGGACTATATTATATAGAACTTGTTATATACATTATTTCTTGCAAATTGTGAATCAATTGCATGTTTAAATTTTGAGCCTGGTCTATAGTAAAAAATACAGATTACATGTTTTCAATTTAATAAATTTGTTCTTTTTGACGTATATTTTGACATCTGGATCACTGAATAATATGACGATAATCGAAAATGATTTATATTATATACAACCACATTTGTTAGTCAAATAGTATGTTTAGTTTTATAATTAGGTTTGTTCCCCAATATCATAGGAAACGACGAATTTTTTAATGATTATTTACAAACAATATTTTATGAATTTTCAAAGTAACTTTACAATTGTTTCCTTCTGTTTTAAATTTTAATAATAGTTTGTAAATGACAATTGCAAATAAGTTTTCTCAATGGTTATTGACTGAAGTTTGCACTAAACATGTTTTATAGACAAATGCTATAAGGGGGAAAATTTTAATTCACAATATTTTGTTATCGCATTGGTATTCGAACAATGTTGGTGTGTGGAATATTGGGCCTATAGCAGGTCATCCCGATATCCACGAAAGTAAATAAATAACTTTTCTTATTTGTTGTTCATCGAGAGGGAATACCAAAAGAATACATTTAAATGAATTCACTAAATCTGTGCGCAACTTATAATATTGTTTTTATTTGTGCATAAACTGCATAAACATAAACGTAAAGGTACACATTTGTAGGGTAACTAAGGTAACTAATCTAGGGTAACCATGCAAGGGTCCATATGTAGGGTGACCAAGGGTATATATGTAGGGTAACCAAGGGTACATATGTAGGGTAACCAAGGGTACAAATGAAGGGTAAACAAGGGTAGATATATAGGGATCATTTTGTAACTGATTTCAACATTATTTTATAATATAAATTTATATTAAATCAATATTATTATGAATTTTTGTGACGTTTTGTGTTGATATTTTTGAGAAAAAAAAAACCAGGGAATACTTCCAGTTTATATATATATATATATATATGATTAGTATACTAAATTATAGGTACTTTACAAATAAAAGTCATTACACTAACCATAAAAGGGCCTTTCTTCTTAAAATAATAAATATAGTTAAAATGAATATAGTTTTGTAATAGGAATTTTCGATATATCGATTTGTCTTAACACTAGAAGAGGCCAGGACAACTTCTGCTGTAACTGTTACTGTTGCTAATTATTGTTTTTATACTTTTGTTGAATAGATATTATTTTTGAGTCTATTATGATCAACAATTGCTTTGTAAAACAATTATTATATTAAAAAAAACTCTTATTACTGGATGGATAAAACCACGCAAATGTTACAAATTCATTTTATAATTTAAAAAAACAGTTACTAAATTATTTTCAAAATAAATTAGTTTATAAAATAATATAATCTTCTGGCAAATTAGGATGTGACTTACTAATTTATATTTTATGGTTACTGTTCCTACAATTGATTACAATTTGAGTACCTACACACTTATATTACTGCAGTCCCGTTGACTTTGTTATGATACTTATTTACTTTATGTATACAATAGAATAATGGAAGGTAATGTATGGAAGTCGAAAATTTTAATGCAATAACAATTACTAACGTAAGTATAGTATAGTATAGCAGGACTATCTATATTCATGACATAATTAAGAAATAATTAATCAATAAATAGAAAAGAAAAATTCAGGGACTACTATAATATATATATATATATATATATATTACCATTCCATATAGTATCATTCTGCAGCATCTGGAATTTGCGTCCATTTAGTAATGATGTAATACATTTACCGAATAGCAGAGTATATGTTTTCTAACTTTTTTCTAACTTTGGAATAAAACTAATCTATTAATATATGATTAATAACTCAATGAAACCTTGACATATCACTTTTAGCAATATTTAAAATCCACGTTTTCTTGAGTAATTAAACCATTGTTTTCAAAATAAAATATCGTCAAAATGATATATAGAGTGAATCTCCTTTATCATCCTATATAATTTCGTCTCATTGCATTTTCGTATATACAAACGTTTTACATTTGAATTTTTTTATTAAAAAGCCGTAACTTTTTTAGAAAACAGTCGTATATTTGTTATACGTATTTAGCTAGTTTTATTAAAATGGTGGTATACATGTTATTAAGTTGTTCTTAAAAATCCTTTTATGCTAATTTTAAATTACAAAAGTGAATATTAATATAATAAGGTTGTTATTAAGTTGTTCTAAAAAATCTTTTTATTCTAATTTTAAATTACAAAAGTGAATATTAATATAATAAGATTGATAATATTGTGTTGTTTCTGATTTTAAATACGACCAATATATTATACTAATATTGAATTTACAAATTCAAATATTTTTTTACAAAAACCGCTTTAATTTACGTTAGTTTTTAATAGACTGCTAAAATAGACACTACTTTTTCAGATTTTTAGAACATTAGTCTAATTACTTGTCTAAAGTATGTAAACTTTTTGTTATATATAGATGCCTACCATATTATAGTCTTATTACGAAGAACATAAATCTTTGATATTTTTTCTATATTATTGTTATGTTGGATCTGTTTTATTTAATTAACTCTACTGACATTGAAACGTACTACTTTAATAGCCAAAGTCGATAAGACGATCAAATCAACAAGATAAATGAATCTTTAAATTCTATACGAATATAGACTGACTTTATTAGATGATTGATAAAAATATGTTGAGTATCTTTAATTGTTTGCAATATTTCGGTTTGTTATTTCGTACAGAATGAAACTTTTCTCAGTTAAATAATATTGAATTGAACGTAATTTATTTTACTATAATTTTATCAAATAATAACCAAATAAGTTCTTTTACGAAAGCAAAAAATTGCCATTTTCTACAGTTTCTAAAATATATTTTACCGTTATATTGTTTAGTGAATTCTTAGTAACTATAAGAAGCACAATTAGCCACAAACGTACTACAATTGATGAATAGTTGAAAAAGTAGTTGAGTATACGAAACTAAAAACCTATCTCTGTAATGTATGTGTGGCGCACACGGATACCTATCTCTCTGGAGCGAACGCTAATACACTGTGTTGAGCCAATAACACAGAGAGGTATAAGGCAGAGGCACACAGCCTAGCAGAGTAATCACAGTGAGATAGAAACGGCCGGAATGCGACCGACCCAGTTCAGCGACTGGCCTTAATTTGTTCGCTTCTCAATCTTGACAAGACAAACCCCCACATTGTTAGTTAAGAGAGTAGTACCGACCTTTATTGTATAGTAGTTGTAGTTAGCGCATCCTGAATTGGTGTTCCGTTGTACAGTGGTTTGTAATATTCACACATGATTTTGTTTACCACGATAATGATGATTTTTTGAGATTAAGTCGAACGTTTCTTCAAACCCAGGTCGTCATGGATCATCCTAAAGATTCTGTTTGTATTGGGGATTTTGTTGTTCTTTATAATACCGAAAGGTCTGGATATATTGCAGCAATACGGTCAAGGTAATACACTATTGTTGATTTAATTGAATTATTTACAGTAATTCTAGAATGGTTTTAAAAAACATTGCATGCATATTTAAAAAAAAATATTTTTAATCTCTTTATTTATGTTTGCATTATACCACAATATACACTGAGTTAATTTGAACCGTTGTCAAAAACATGAAAATGTGTGTAAGTGTTTTAGTACTTATATTATGTCACCCATACATTTCTTTTGGACATACAAAAAGAATAAGTTGATAATTTTATCAGAGATCACTGCGTTTAAAAAGATCCTTAACCCCCTCCAGAATATCATCCAATTCTCTTGAACCGATCGACCTAAAATTTAATTTTCTCCAGTAGGTTCATACAAAAAGGATGAAAATAATAATTTAGACAACATAATATAGAATATTTTGTTTTTGATAAAAATATTTGGAATATTTTGTTCGGACAACCCACTTAATTAGCTGGGTAAGTTAAAATTGTCTGGCGAATGTTTTTCGCTCGAATAGATATAAAGAAGCCTTCCACCATGGAACATCGAAAGAGGGAACTATTTTAACGAAAGTTTGGCAGAATGAGTGGTATACAGCAGTAGAGTGGCCGTCCACCAATATGAACATTGCTATTTCAAATGCCGGTTTGACTGATTAGTAGCCCATAAAGGCATAGAGCTTCCATGTGGCATTGGAGACCATGAGACTTAAAATAAGTCTAGCTGTGCGCAATAGTAGTTTATCATTGTGTATGCTTATTATAAAAAACGTCAAACTTTTTTTACTGAAATTCTACTAATGTTTAAAACATTTAAAATACTATTAAGTAATTTTAAAGTGCATATTAAGTCCATATTATATCTGAGAGATATAATAATTTGATTAAAAAAGCATAAATTCCTTATTTCTCATTTTAATATTGTAAGTAGTAAAAGAAGGGACGATTCTGGCTCACCGCTTGACCTTTCGTCATTACCTTTGACCTTACCCCACCCCCAACTTTTTAGGGCAGTAACCTATGACAACCAAAGTTGGTATGATGACTAAAAAATATAAGATAAAATATTTGTATACTACATACAGATATTTCTAAATAGTACATAACCCTAAATATTTAAATTTGTGTCCATTTACATTACGTGCTTATTATTCAATTTTAAATATTGTTTTTAGAATATGTTTAACATTTTAAAGAATAACGACGTCATTCATGACGTCACATTGGTTTTTACCCTATAACTTTTGATGTTTACAACTTATAACTATACTAAACGTGATGATCACTCACAAACATAAAACAAATAGTTTATATCAATTAAAAATAACTGTAAGTAGTATAACATTTATATATTAAAAACATGTTTTTAATTCCATAATAAATTAATAAAATAAATAAAGAACAACATGGTCGAAAGTGAATTTAATTTTATGAAAATCGGTTAAATATTAAAAAAACATAGGAGATTACAATCTTATTAAAAATTATTATATATTTTATAAAGTAAAATTAAATTAAATAGATTGACCTTCGGAATAGCTGTGAGTCAGTGACATTTATTTGAAAATCGATTGAAATTTGTAAATTAAAAAATTTAGTTTTTATTAATAAATTATGTATTTAATAAGTTAGGAGAGTGTGTTAAGGTACGATAGATTAACTAGCAGAATGTCGAAGTTGAAGCGCGCTCGGCTCTTAACTCAGAAGTCAGTGGATCGAAACCACTCTCTGCTAATTAATTGTTTTATTCCTAACCATATTTGGGTCCATTTAGTCGAAATTTTAATCAAATTTCAAATCTTTTAAATTACAATTTAACTTACAATGGCTGTAATATACTTTTTTTAAATTGCAGCACAAGTTTCAACACACCATTTGTCTACTGTAACCAAAACAAGCATTTTCCCGAAGCTGTTCCGAATATCAATTGTAAGTACATTAACTACAGCTCTGAACCCATTTACAGTTAGCTACGATTTTGAAAATGTTATGGTATACATATTACTATACTATATATAACTGTATAAGATGTAATAAGTAGAATGAGGACTATTTTATGTATACATATATAATACAATAGTCCAATTCAATTAACGGAATCACAAAAATTCTTGGATACAAATACGAATTAGCCGATATTGTTATGATTATCCCGTATTTTACTAATATACAATTATGACCAATGAAATAGACATTTTAAATAAAAAAGACAGTTTTTATTTGTATAAGTAGGATAGTCATGTAACTATAATATATTATCTAAAATAATATGCAGTACATAAATCATTTGCAGCTAATGTGCTATAAAATTAGTACAATAATTAAATTATATAAATATTACAAATAATTTAAATATTATAATAAAAATATGTATTACGGAAAGTAATAGGTTTAATATAATTTAAAGTAATTTGCATATTATAGTTTACATCCAGTTATGGATTCTGAGAACATGGAAATATGTCATAAACATAATATAGTACATATTAAAAGTTCTAAACAATATAAATAGATAGTACATTTAAAGATGCATGCATTTGTGATACATAAGCTGACACAAATCAATTATAAATCCCGAATAAGAAATTATTCCGGCACACTTTAATCACCTTATTTCTTTCACCTTATAGCATTGCTCTTCGAGATTTGCATTTGTAGTCGCTACAAAACCAACAAGCGCTACCGGAAGATGACGGCCCTAGGCGAGGGAGAAGGCTGTTCCCAAAAACTATTCAGCTCAACTGCGCTAAAAAAGCTTGAGGTTTGGCCTTTTACATGTGGCATGTTTCATTAACAGTTGTTGGCCCTGCCACGTGGAGAGGGGAGGGAGGGGGCAGTCTATAAGGGGGAAGTGATAAGTTTTATTAGGATAGATAATTAATAAAAATGACTATTTATTTTACTGAATAGAAACCTCGCATCATTTCATATTTTTATATCCCATTACCATAATAAATGGGATAATTAGTTTTTTATTTTGTGCAATCAATAACGAAGCTTTATGAAAAGATTTTTTTTATTGACAGCTAGAAATTATTTATAATAATTGAATTGTTTTACACCTAAAACGAAATAAAAAAATAATGTTGAACGCCAATCATGTTAACATATATGAAATATTGATAACATTTACCTTTTGAGTATTAACTAAAGCATCATAGTTATTTAATCATGATGTTTCATTAGTTAATCATTTTGTTTCGAGATAATAATGCGCTTGACCTATATCGACCTATATCGACCTATATCGACCTATATCGACCTATATTGACCTATATTACACCTGAGTATATTCTAAACTGTAGGAATCACTGAAAAATTAAATAAAAAATCTTTTTGTATATATCTTTAAAATAAAACGATTAATGCTTTTTGAACGAGTGTTATACCTATCTTTACAAACTAGATTATATCCCTCCATAATCTTTGGGATAAATTTATATTTCATAAAATGTTTTAAATTTTTGAGAAAATATTTTTTAGATGAGGTTTGTCCTCAGTAACTTAAGTTTCTGGTAATATTTTCGGATTTTATTGTATTGTATGTTTTGTATAAATTTGTCATTTTAAATAATATGCATTATAGGTTATATTACTAACAGTTGTTTTAAAAATGTAATCAACATCTTTCGGATGACATCTGTGATTACAGGACAACTGGTTATTATAATATTGACTACATGTACGGTGTAAGAATCTAAGTTATAACAATTAGAAATTAATTGACTTATTATAAAGGCACTGAAATCAGTTTAAGTATTGTGTGCTAAATTGTTTAACATGTTGGGAAAATACGGATGGATATGAGGGAAGATATGAGGGAAGATATGAGGGAAGATATGAGGGAAGATATGAGGGAAGATATGAGGGAAGATATGAGGGAAGATAT
>JAUZND010074657.1:10458-20585 GCA_034780555.1 Coelogynopora nodosa
GAGGGAAGCTTGAGTTAGCAATTATTTATCTTATACACAAACAATTACGAATCCTCCATCATAATTGTTTGATTGTTTAGATAGCAGCAAATTTAGAAAATGGCGATAACCTCCAAGAAGCCAAACGAAACTTAGGACGCAAGATCAAATTCGGCGATACAGTTCAGGTACAAATATTTTTTATTTTAAAATAATATTTGTCCCATTATGTAAATGATTTTCTACGCTTTGTATTGATTCGTCACTTCAATTTTTGTGTAAAATGATGTAATGCTGCTTCTTTTTGTAAGGGATTTTGTTTCTATAAAAACTATCTATCATATTAAAATGGAATTTTTCAAAAACAGAAAATCAGTTTTATTACCCGATTATAGATACTTTATAAAAAAATTAAAATAATATTTATTAATTTTAAAATATTTATGATATTGACTTGGTTTGAAAATTGAAATAAAAGTTAATGTCGAAATTATTAAAATTATTCAAATCATCTTACTTTGATATAATATATTTCAGTAGCTAATTTTAGTATTTTAATTTTCAAATATCTGATTTATAAAACAATTAAACTGAGAAATGACGTCATTCAACATATTTGATTATTTTTTATCGAACGTCTTCGTGTGGGGTTAACAATAAGAAATTATATTTATATAAATACACTTTATATTTATATCCACCGTACATATTATATTGTACTTAAATAATAGAAAAAACTATTATTAAATAAACAACACCGTAATAATTCTTTTAAAGCGTTGGAATAATTAAAATAATTCTATTTATATAATTGAATGCCGCTAGAATTCTAACTTTTTCTAAAATCCGTGTTCATCCGAGCTTTAGTTATGTTTGAAAAAAATTAAGAAAATGACTTAAAAAATCGTAAAATCTGTTTGGATGATGCTAAAATGTCACACATATTAAAAAAATATATATATCACACTCAATACATCGATAATAAAAGTGTCCACGTCACATGACACAAAGCGGTGCCTTCAAGTTATAGTGACAACTTATAAAAAAACTTACACAATATTTATTGTGTAAATATATTATACAGGCTAATCATGTTTGTTGGGTGAGACATTCACTTATAAAATGACATATCTAGCCTTGTAAAACATCATTCGTCTCGGAACAGGTTCGAGCCCGCTCTCGGACTCTCCCATTCCTGGCTTAATTCGACCCTTAATGGGTTCGTGCTGATTAAAAAATACTCTTGTAACTTTGTGCGTGTGTCACATTGAAAATTAAAGCATATTAAAAAAATGAATGATTCTTCGGATAGATCCATGATCAGCTGTGATATATTGTATTTTGTCATAGTATTATTCATTTAGTATAATTTGCTATATAAACTTAAATCTACTTAATCTTAAAATAAACTTAACGTTAAAATTGAGAGGTGTAGATTCAACAATTTCAACGTATATAGAAATCATTTTTATCTGTACAGAAAGTTATATTAAATCATAAAATAGCTGACAGAGATCTTATACGCGGTAATTTGTACTCCAACATCTCCCCCAGTCATTTAGACGTATTGTACAATATTTAAAAGAACTACAAAATATATTACATATGGAAATATACACGATCTAAACACTAGAATTATTATATTAATAATTCTACTGCTAAAAATTATGATACGTAAATTATTGTAAATTTCAAAATATTTAATCCATGCCGTATGTAGAACATACTATCTATAGAAATTTCTTGTAATTTAACACGAAAGCTATTTTGAAGACCTGTTGTGTCTAGCACGTTTTATAAATAAATTAATGAATTGGGTGGCATAGTTGAAAAAGAGCAAAAGAGGATAATGTATTCCATTTAATGTAACGTTAGATATATAGTAACACCAAATGCATATTTTGCACTTGTCATTGAATTGCTATAGTCTTTGAAAGAAAACAATTAATACTTAAACTAATATAACAATATTTTATTTCATCATGTAATATATATGAGATCCACTTAAAACTATATATCTATACAATCTCACAAAATGTTTTACTATATAGTTTATTTTTTTAATATTATAACGCGGTTTTGGATTGAAAATCCGTATTTTATTTTAGGCATTTTATGCTTTTGTCAATTACTACAATTTACTTTTTTCAGAACTTGTAAACAAAGATTATTATACACATTCGATAATTTGTTTACTCGATTAGAAAATATTATAACATCACTATATAGCATTTATGATAACAAACGTCCCTGATTAACATTTCATTCAATGTATTGTATATAAAATGATGATTCTGCATGTCGACGTCCATAAAGTATAATTCCGAATATTTGCAATACTTTCACTTTTCAACCCAGCTTCGAAGTGTCTTTACTGGAAAATATCTTCACATCGATGATGAAAAGATGAGCATGTTTCAGAAGAGCTCAATGACGGTAAGACGAATATCAGAAAGTTTTGCGATATAATTACAGTTTGTAAATTAAGTGTTTTGGATTTTGAAAATCCCAATTAAATATGTAATGTTTGTTGTGCTATTTTTTAACCTTTTTAACTTTTTTGTCGTATAATGCAATCTCTTAATTCATTTACGTTTGTATTTATGCAAATAATATTTTTCTGTGTTCAGAAATATTTGACAATTAATATGTTATTATGACCGGAATTAAAATATAAACGGCGCTTCTTTTTAACTTGAAAAAATATTTTATATCAAATCTTTTTTTTTAATAGTGCAAAAAATTGCAAAAATTGCTAAAAATTACAGAAAAAATTGGAATTAAATTTCGCTTACTTTGATTACTATATATGATATTAAACGATGATGGTAATATAAGTTACTCTTAGTGAAATAATTAGTTTAACTTTATAGTAGTGTCTTTGATCGTTTACTGCTAACAATCTAATGAA
Source organism: Coelogynopora nodosa (assembly GCA_034780555.1). Taxonomy (NCBI): domain Eukaryota; kingdom Metazoa; phylum Platyhelminthes; order Proseriata; family Coelogynoporidae; genus Coelogynopora; species Coelogynopora nodosa. The sequence goes on from JAUZND010074657.1 coordinate 13,349, forward strand.
TCTATCATGTACATATTTACGAAGGATACAATATACTGGAGATAGTGTGATGGCGTAATACATGAATTAGAAATACCTAAAATAGCCTATATTTAAACGTTTAATAAATGTTGTATATATATCAACACGAATTTAAGCATTTCGACTGAAAGTGTCATTGATCACTCTCATCCTTATATATTGTTAGCTAAATAGTTTGTTCTGCGCTTTCTGACAACGAAAATAATGCTATTTGTGACTGAAGTTTGCTAAAACAAATTCTTCAGTAATGAGTTGCATTTGTAACGAACTTCTAACTAACCACTTCTACCTGAGAAAAATAGTTTTAAATTTCGCGTCAATTTTGTTTGACAGTATTTCAGTTAATCAGAATCGAGAATTTGTTTTTTGGTTGCTATGGCTTCCCATTGGCCTATTTAAACAAGTTCAAGGTCTTTTCAGGTTAATTTAAGGTCACGGAATTCGATTTTGCAAATTATAAATTGATCACAGGTACCTTATGGATAGTAATCGATTTTTGCATTACGGCCACATAATATCCGACCAGACTGATTTCAATGAGATTCCGAAAGTCAATGTTGTTGAATCATTTTCCTACTTATAAATTGATAAGAGGTACCTATAACTCAACTAAAAGTGAGAGGAATTTCTAACTAAACTAAAAATTAGTGGCACTTCCAACTTAACTAAAAATGCGGAGTCTTTCTGGCGCAGCTAAAAATGAGTGGCGCTTTCAAATCTCCTAAAAATAGTAACATGACTTAGCGGGCTAAAAATAAAAACATGATTTATCAGCCTGAAAATAGTAACATGATACTTCAAAAAATTTTCAGCCAATCATAATCGAATTTAACCAAATGAGTCACGTTTCCATTTTTGGTTAGACGACTCATGTTAATATTTTTAGATTATTTGGAAGCGCCACTAATTTTTTGGTGATTTGGATATACTCCTAATTTTTTGCTGCATTTGAAAGACTACTTATGTTTAACTGCGTTGGAAGCGCCACTCATTTTTTGGAGAGTTAGAAATGCCACTAATTTTAGCTGCGTTATAAGTACCTCTGATCAGATTATAAGTATGAACATCTAATTCAGCGTTTGTCGGAATCCCCATTAAAATAAGCCTGATAGGATAATATATGGCCGTAATCCATCGAACTGGGAATTAGTTTTATTGTTCTTGAATGATCGATTACTACCAATAGGTTACACCTGATCAATTTATAATTATCAAAATTGAATTACGTGACCTTGAATTAACCTGCAATGACATTGACCTTGTTTCAATTGGCCAATAGGAAGCCATAGAAAAATTCAAAACCATATTCCTCAGGTGTGGCGGGGTGGGGGTGAGTTAGAAATGCAACTTATATACTACATTCTTTACTATTTTCTTGCTCTATTTAATAATGTATTATTATACGAACTAACTAAGTATCTGATTAAAAAACGGATAAAATATTTAGAATCGTCTTAAACATCTGCATAATGATATACCGTACAAAATTGGTAGAAAATATTCAACTGATTATGCTAAAAGTTTCTGGGTCAATTTGACCTTCTCCCCCCCTCCACTCCCCTATGATTGAATTAGCTTCTAAATACGCCTGGTGATGCTATGATTATCACTGGCAGACTTTTTCACTACTTATTGAGACTATTAATTCTGAAACACTATTAATTGAAACAATCTTTTACATCACGTGATTATTTTACATTTTCTAATTTTGATTCAAACAAATATTTTTATAAATTGCTTGAATATGTACCAAAGAATTAGCCAAGCGAAAACTCAAGTAGGATTTAACATGCATCTTTTTAATTCAACGAAACAAAGTACAGATATCTGAAAATGGTGTTTGTTACTGAAATGAATTGATGAATTGATGAATTGTATTTTCTATGTTTTCAATGGAACTGTATTTTAATCAACATGAACGTGACATGCCCTTGTCCAGACCTGCCTTCTACCTCACAATGGCAAGGAAGCCCAGTTCATCATTGTGCCCAAGTACAAGGTTAATAGCGACGGAGATGAGGTGAGTTATTCGTATATGTACTTATTAAAAAAATAATTTGTAATACCGATGGCCAAAAACTGTATAACCAAAGTCATATAGCAAACATAGTAAAAACCTGGGGAACATATAGCAAACATAGCAAGAACCTGGGGAACATATAGCAAACATAGCAAGAACCTGGGGAACATATAGGGAACATATAGGGAACATATAGCAAAAATTAATAAACTATAAAAGTCAGTAAAATTTAATCTAATTAATTTCAGTGAAATATGTGAATGTTTTTCGTAATTCGGTTTTATGTGATACTTGTCAATGTTTCATCTGTTGCGCAATTACATATTTGATATTGAACACACAGATAATATACATCTCATATACATTATATATATACATTAAATATAAAGTTTAATATTATTTTCTGTGTACAGTAAGTTTCTTCATAATATTTAAGTTGTTCCATTATATATTCAAAACAAAATTTTATATCAAGTTATAAATAATATATTATATCACTGTAATTTGCATTATAAATATTATGCTTATTTAGCCTACATAGGTGACTACAATACTTATTTGACTGAACCAATTGTAAAATAAGAATAAAAAAATAGTTTTGCTGATACTTATATAGATAACATGCTAATTTGCAGTAAAATAGCTGATTTTACATTCATCAAAAATAGTTAATATATTCCTCAAATTTATGTAACGAGTCAATCACAGGCCTGTTAACTAATATTTAAAATGTTGATTTATTTATGTTGTGTTAGGTATGCTACTTTTGCGCGATTTGTAATAAATTTTAGTATATCTTATTTTAGTGTATCCATGATCAGCAATTAATATATATCATTTAAGGATTTATTTTTTTGTATTATGATTTAAAAAAAATTATTCTATCTATCAAATCCCTAAATGAAACCTAAAATATTCATTATCACTTCGGCATGATTAATTTAAAAAAAGATTTTTTAATTTTTAAATTTTTAAATTTTGTAATTATTTAATTATTTAATTAGTTCATTACTAAATAATAATATGTATAATAATGATGATCATTTCATTTGTGATATATAAAAACTTTTCTGATATTGCCCCACTTGCGAAAATCAGATAATCTCGCAATCGTACATCGCTTTTGAGAGCATCAAAGTGAGAAGTCACTACCTTCGATGTTCCTCCCCTCTTCCGGACACCATCCGAGAAACATCGACTCTGCTAACGTAAGCTAAACTGCATCAATGAAGTGCAGGGGGGGGGGGGGGGGGGTGGCTATGAGAAACATATTGTGGAGCACACAATTCAAGTAAAGCCGAAGGATTTCATTGGACGATCCGTTTATCACGGAGCTGTAATTAAGAATAAATTTTTTAAATTTTTGTTACTAAAATCAGACATTCCATATTTGTACAACATTGACGTGTATAATATAACATATGTTTCGGATCAGGGAATAATATTGCTCTCGCTTTAGTTTGATTGGAATGAGTTAGATTTCCTCAAATTGTAATTTTTACTTTCCTCATAAGAGTAAAATAATGTTATATTATAATGAAACGGATCGTATAAACTTCATTCATGGACACCTTTCTCGGTTTACAGTTAAGTTTTCCATATAGGCTCTGATGTAGTATAGATCTTTTTCTGGTATAGTACACTAATATTTTTGGATTGAATTCAGTCTACGTTTTACAGTGACGTCATTGGTGTCCTTGTTGAAGTTTTTATTTAGAGAGTTGTTGTTACGTTTTGGATTGACGATGAAAAAACAAAGTTTCTTTATTAATAACTCAAGTTTGCTGTACTAATGGCATACTGCATAAGTTTTCACATATTCTATTATAATCGTTTTTTCGTAAATGTGTAGTGCTCAAATTTAAAACAGTGTTCCTTTGGACTTTATAAATCTGAGAAATATTAATTTGAACAAAAATTAACAACTATTGTTTTGAGAAATACGTTAGTGCATTTATCCTTATACCCTGTAAACTCCAAAAGTTAATAATTATGTTTAAATGAAGGTTATAAATGCAATTCGGATTCTATAATGTCCAGAATGACCAATAACTAGCGAGTTAATGGGTTATATTAGATAGGCTTATTGCATGCCTTATAATGTGTGTGTTGAATTGCAGAGCTGAGCTCAATGTAAGTTTGGAAAAGGATGGATTTATCGTCATAAAGGCGGGTTCCAAGGCTGAATGCTCCCACTCACTGCATGTAAGTTCATGCTTGAATGTAATTTCTTTTGATTAGCCCTATATATTACAGAACGTACTACACATTTTATACATACAATATATTAACTCTGGTAATATACCAAAGTGGAGTACTCACTCAAACAATGACAACGATACTGTAAAAATTGCAGACACTTGAAATAGTGAATGGTTTCAGAGATGTTTTGCATTGTGAAAAACGTAATTTATTTTAAATTATTTCGAAAAACGTTAGTTAAATAATTTCACACTAATAAAAGAATGCGAAGATCTATTTGTTTGTTATTGTACATGATATTACGGAGGAATTGAATTATATATAAGACTCGATCTTCAATATACAAAAAACGAATATTGAAACGCAAGAACAGCTTAGACAGCAGAATTACAATTTTTGTGAAAATATTGATTCGTTTTAAAGTTTACATATATTTTATTAAATAAAATTAAATAAATAATTTTTGTATCAAATTTCAAATATTTGACTTCTATCCAATGTCGTATACAAACATGTGTTGGAATTATATTTCTCATGTGAAATCTCTACTGACTAATAAGGGAGGGATAGAACTAATATATTTAAAGATCCATCGTCCCCAATTTTTATTTTCACGCCAATTATCTGAATGACTATTGGTAACTATTTGTCGATTGAATTAGCTCAATATTCTTTATAAATTAATAAATTAATAAGAATATCGTTGTTCAATTATTATAACGTTCAAAGATAAATAATTAACCCCATTAATTGTCAAATTTATCTGAAATTAACTTTAAGGCAAAACTTTTGACATTTGAAATATTATTTTTTAGTTTTCTGGGTTAAACAATAGTGTTTTAAGTCTATGATATTTTATTATTCTACATAAATTGTTTCTAATTAATTAAATAATTGAGTTGTAAGGTAGTTTCGTAATTTGTCTTGTAATAGAAGAATTGTAATCGTTTTAAATAAATTGTATGTAAATTATATTTTGCTATCAAATGCGTTTTCTAAATAATTTCTTTTATTCTAAATTATAATTACGGTGAAATAGAAAAAATTAGCAAATGTTTGAAATAATTACACTTTAAATTGATTATTATATTATGATACTGATTTTTGAACATTTCATAATAATTACATAATTTTATAGACCCAGACGCATGTAGGCTACCTCCTTTTTGGTAAATAAATTTCTAAATATATTCAGCATTTATTTAGGACATTCATATTTCTTCTACAATCCGCTTATGTATTGTATATAGTTATTGCACCAAACTGTTATAGTTTCAAAAGGAGCATCAATCCTCTTCACTGAAGGTAACTATGGATACCGTTGTTTGAAATGATCAAACGTTTTTATTGACACTACTTATAAATATGCAGATGCTTTCTGACTCAACAAGTGTTTATTTTTGGATGACTTTGTATATATCTTTATGACATGAAGCATTTTATTACATGGGGAAATAGGCCCTAATATTTATTATATACAGTATATATATATATATTCACAATATATAACGTGAAATAAATATACACATTTTTATATTCTAAATGAGGTATTTTAGATATGGCAAAAAAAAAACATAATATATTTAAACGATATCATCATATTTAAAAAGTGTTTTAAATATCGTTATCATTATTGTTACAATTTATATTGAACATGTTTGAAGAATTTTTTTTAATTTAACACTTTACCGAAAATGAATATAATCAGTCATGCAGCACATTGAAAATGTAAGCGACTGTTTTTTAAATGCCTAAAGTTAGCTGTTTTAGCTATCGAATAACTTTTTATAACATACTTCAAAAAAGTCAATAATAATTTTAACTGCTATTATTTGTTTAACAGAGTACCGATTATAATTGTTCATAAAAATAATTTTCTCCAACATACTATAATACAAAAATACTTTTATAATTAGAACATTTAAAAAATCTTTTCAATGTATTTTGTTTCAAATTGAAGTTTGATTGTTAAATTTGCACTATAAATATTAACGTTTAGTGATGTTCAGAAGTAAATATCAATATTAATAACAATATCGTATAAATATATTTTGTTTTAGTGTACGAATGAATGCGGCTATATAAATCAAATAATTATGACTAGACGAAATCTTAGCATAAATAACTATAATTTGTTGATGCATGCATATTTTGTGCAACTGAGCTGTTTATATATTTGACAAATATTCTAAACTGTGTGAAACTGAAAAAACTATATGAGTTGATTGCCCTCACTTACTCCAGACCAAACATGAAGTTTCTATCCATAAATGATCCTAACATGATGGCTCAGATAGCGGGTGTATTCATAAAACGAGATAATGTTATAGCCGACTTAGATTATCGCCCATTGCTTCAGTAATACTTTGCGTGATTACGAGTATATTTATAATTATTAAATGTCTTGTATTGTAGTAATCGTATACTATATATACTGTCAATGTACAATGTACGTATAAATTGCGACCTGATTATATCCTTTGTTTATAAATTATATTGCATTTTTTGCTTATTGCATGTTTTTATAAATTTACAGAAAAACTGGAGTTCAATTTTTAAAATCTAACGTGAAATTTAAAGGGTTAAAAAGGTTATTATGAAGGATGTTTTAGGGTGATAGGTTAAGTGTTTGTCGACTGTCTGTAAACCGTTCCGTTCACAAACAGTAGACATGCTGATACGGCTGGCTATATGTTCATATTGCGGATATTATATTATATATCAGTCCGTAGCGAATTAAATGAAATGGAAACCGTCAATCACGGGTCACAATAAATAACATTAATTCAATTACAGATGGTGTATATAGTCAACGACTCAATAGTGCAATAAAGTTCCATTCAATTTATATCAACACCAACATGTTTAATTCTAAATTATACAATTCTAAATGACACAATTCTAAATGACACAATTGTAAATGACACAATTGTAAATGACACAATTGTAAATGACACAATTGTAAATGACACAATTGTAAATGACACAATTGTA
>JAUZND010074657.1:20685-38668 GCA_034780555.1 Coelogynopora nodosa
AATGACACAATTCTAAATTACACAATTCTAAATTACACAATTCTAAATTACACAATTCTAAATTACACAATTCTAAATTACACAATTCTAAATCACACAATTCTAAATTACACAATTCTAAATTAGACAATTCTAAATTTCACAATTCTAAATTGCACAATTTTAAATTAAACAATTCTAAATTACACAATTCTAAATTAACAAATTCTAAATTACACAATTCTAAATGAAAAGTTTTTGAATTAAACAATTCTAAATTACACACTACTAAATCACACAATTCTAAATTACACAGTTCTAAATAACACAATTCTAAATAACACAATTCTAAATAACACAATTCTAAATAACACAATTCTAAATAACACAATTCTAAATTACAAAATTCTAAATTACACAATTCTAAATTACACAATTCGTAATTACACTTACACAATTCTAAATAACGTAATTCTAAATTACAAGAGTAGCCGACAAGGATGGCCTAATTCAGAAGATATACTGCCCAATGATAATGGAGTTACCTAGTATAAATAATTGTACAGTGAAACGACAGGTTTAACATAACTTGTGGCAATAATGAATAATGTTTATCGATAATTCCAGAGATTATTTTTATACGGCAGGTGTTCTTCTAGCGCCAGATTCAGGATTTAGTATTCACAGTAATATTTATATTTATCTGTTTGAAATATTTGAAACGACTTTTTTCAAGTAATTTTATATAAAATTATACAAGTAATATATCACTAACAGACCCATAGCCAGGGAGGGTCGTTGGACTCGGACGAAGTCCCACCTGGAGGCAGAAGGTCCGCTCATTTACTGTTAAATTTAATAATTCTAGACACCTTTTTATTCTTTTTAATAAGTTTATCTGTATAAATGTTTATTTCTATCTAATGAATTTCTCCGTATATTATAGGTTTAAAATATATGAAGATTTCGTTTATGTGAAATGCATATAGTTAAAAAACGAAATATATTGGTTTCTAAAGAAACTAATTTTAAATTAGTTGAACAAGAAAATAATTTTTTTATAAATTTTTTATTACTGGTTTTATATAATATTTTAATTTTTACCAAAAAATAAGCAAGGTCTACTTTTGATAATTTAATACATAATATAATAAATAAATATATTACATTAGGCCTATATCATATTTTTTATTTGAATTTATTATATTCGGAATATTTATTTATATATATAGTAGGTATTGAATTAATATTAATATAAATATATATATATATATATAATCATCCAATTTTCCAAAAATCAGGTTCGTGTAAATACTGCATTCTAAATATGATGCTGGACAAATATCTTACTTACTACTAATTAGTGATGAAAGCATATTTTTAACATGCACTACAGATACTTTTACAGAGATTGGAGTATCCTATCTGTATTAAATATAGCTTACAGGAGCGTAGTCATAATCTTTCATGGAGGGTTCGAATTTATGAATCTGAGCTATAAATACATATGAACATTTTTGTTTTATTCTAATATATATATACCTATACAATTTCAACACACATCAATATGTTTACAAGGAAATAATAAAATTTGGTTACATAAATAAATCACAGAAGAATATATAAAAAACATCTAATAAATTCATATGTATGTAAATATACTCAGAACCTTTTTATCTAGTTGGGGGGGGGGGTTGTATGAACCTACCGAACCCCTCATATATATATATATACAATATATCAATCTATAAGTATAAATTCTACTGTCAATTGGGTTGAACTAGCTGACCTGAAGATCGATATTATAAAATAATATTTATTTGTAAATCTCTAATTTAATTTAATTCAATTCACTTCATCAATATCTGATTACCAACGCAGGGCTTGCACTATATTCATCTCTACCACCAAGATCGATATTATAAAATAATATTTATTAGTAAATCTCTAATTTAATTTAATTCAAATCACTTCATCAATATCTGATTACCAACGCAGGGCTTGCACTATATTCATCTCTACCACCAAGAAGCCTCCGGTTACATCACAGCCGAGGGAACTTTCATGGGGCCTGAGTCTGAATCTGGTGAGAAAATACTAAACGCTTTCCAAATTTTTCAAGCCATTATATATATTGTATATATATATCTTTTAAAATATAAACGGATTAACTAAAAAAATACAAATTAGACAACTATGTTAAACACATATTTGGTAAATTGTTTAAATGTGATGTCTACTATCAAATCGTACATTTTGAGTTTTCATAAGATTTAGTATTTAGTCAAACTTGTTTTTATGTTTACTAATAATAATACTAAAATACACATTTTATAAATACATCCTTTAGTTTTCTAATTTTTAACTTCATTAACTCTTCGTGGCATTAACACAGGTGTGTTAAATATGTTTGGTTATCGAAAGCATTTATAGAAATAAATATGTGTATGGCATATAACTATTAATTATACATGATAAATAAGGCATGATTATTACAACTATTTCAATGTTGAATACCCTATTAGTGTCTTTTATGTTGTATTAATTATCTATACCATGTTATCTTTAAGTGCATTTGCGAGTTCGGGAAATAAATCACTTGATCGTCAAATCGCTGTCCCCATCATCAAATCCTAACACCTACTGGCAGGTGGAAAATGAGAAAAAACCCTTCAATTGTGAGTTTACGAAAGTAATGTAAATTTATTATATTTGAATATTTTTAACAAATACAAATAATACAAGTAGACTACCAAGTGTATTATAGTTTTACATAATATTAAGTGATATGTGATAAACAAAACAACAACACGATACAAAAATATAAATATTATTTTATTTACCCATATATTGTTACAATATTTTTGATTTAATATCTTAATTTAAAATGTTTCAATTAGCATTTTAAAATTTATCTCATCTTGTAACGTTATATAATATATGTTACATCAGTTTTTTAGCATTTATCTAAATGTATATTTTGCAAATTATGCTAATTATATAATAAATGATGCTAATTATATAATAAATGATGCTGATTATATAATAAATGATGCTAATTATATAATACATTATGCTAATTAGATGATAAATTATGCTAATTAGAGAATAATTTATGCTAATTATATAATAAATTATGCTAATTATATAATAAATTATGTTAATTATATAATAAATTATGCTAATTCAGCGTAATCAGGGTAATTAAAAAGAAATCTAAATGAATTTAATTGAACCACACCTCCAGGTGACGTAGTCCAATGGCTGGACCAGGTTCGTCTACGGCACGGCGCCACTCGGCTCTACCTGGCCACCGATGAAGACGACAATCTCACGCTGACCAAAGACAGTCGCAACCCGCGCACTGTTTTTAAGTTCTACCCGGTCAACTCTGTGAGTCATCCGATCAGGGACGTGTTCTCCGTTAGTCATTGATTCGTGGCGCCATAGATATCGATTTTTCGTTAGGATATATAGATTTTTCGAGATTAAGGAAATCCATATTTATGTGTGGCATGCGCAGCGATGATTTAATTAGAGTCTGAAATACTACATTAGATGCCTATTATATTTTATTAATAGAAAACGTTTAAAAAATACATACAGCCCTTTTTTCTATATCATTATTACAACTTTAAGCCGTGATTTAAATTTACTGAATTCTATAACGTAATTATTATCAATTAATTATTAAGTATTCTATAAATTCTTTATTGTGTAACATATTCCCTCACATTTATATCAACATAAAACATAATTCCTTGCAGCCACAAATAATTTTCTGAAGACATAATATTATATGATGTATAGCTAAGTCGGTAAAAGATGGTCGGTTTCAAAATGTCCGATTCATTTTAATTCATTTCCACACCGTTTCTTAGTAACTTAAAATAGCGAGCCTTCTTTGCCATCCTGTATATTCTTCGCATAATTATGGAATACTTCTGTATTAAACCAAGTTGTTATAATGCCACACTTTCACTTGTCAAGGACTGCAACGAAGACATCCGCGTGGGCCTCAACGCCCGTATTCAACACGTCATGACGAAGAAGTGGTTGCAGGTGGACCCCAAGACGACCTACACCAAGCAGTCGATGCCGGAGGTGCAGACGCACACCATGGAGTCCATCACCTGGGACCCCGCCCAGCTTCTCCAGGTATGGGGGCTGCTCGCCCGTGGTGGAACCAGAGGGATGTGTTGTCTAATATAGTACAGTGTAGAAGTAGAAGTGCATTTGTATAGTATAGTGCTGGATGACTGTGTTGAATTTAATTAATGTCGATATTTTGTTGATGAGCTGTTCATATTTTATTTGACGAATGGTTTTGAGCAGTTTGGCATATGGTAATAAAGATGAAATTACTGTAAAGTAAGTAAACATTAGAAGCAAATAAATATCCGAAACAATTAACCGTTACAAAAAAATTGAATTTATCTTTTAAAATACGAAAAATAAATCCAACGGCAGAGTCTCCGTAGAGGAAAATGTTATTGGGTAAGTTTTATGTTGAACATCGTATTGTCATTAGTTTATATTAGTTTAATTTGTAATACATTAGTACATTAGTATATTACACTACATTGTAGATTAAATTCTAAATTATGACAAAAGTTTCTAGACAATTAATATTAAAAAATCAATCTCAATTACACGTATTAAAATAAACTGTGAATTTTTTTTTTAATAACATGTATATTAACAACGAATATTACATTCTTACTAATGGTCTATGCGATATTTCTGAATAGTTCAATACTCTGCTTTAGCTGGTCCTTGAGGACAACAAGCGATATGTGGACGCCTTTCGGCTGGAGAAGATTGAAGATGATGCCGCCGCAGATTTCGAATACATTTCCGGCTTTGCGCCGACGATAATGCAGCTCGCCCAAAAGGTTCGCATATCATTTCCTTTAGTATAATGCAGCTCGCCTAAGAAATTCGCTAATCATATACTTTAGTATACTGTAGCTCGCCCATAATGTTTGCCTATCATCTCCCTTCATATAATGCAGTTCGCCCATAAGGTTCGCATATCATCTCCCTTCATATAATGCAGTTCGCCCATAAGGTTCGCATATCATCTCCCTTCATATAATGCAGCTCGCCCATAAGGTTCGCCTATTATCTCCTTTAGTATAATGCAGCTCGACTATAAGGTTCGCATATTATCTCCTTTAGTAGAATGCAGTTCGTCCATAAGGTTCGCTTATCATTTCCTTTAGTATAATGCAGTTCGTCCATAAGGTTTGCTTATCATCTCCTTTAGTATAATGCAGCTCGACTATAAGGTTCGCCTATCATCTCCCTTCATATAATGCAGTTCGTCCATAAGGTTCGCTTATCATCTCCTTTAGTATAATGCAACTCGCCCATAAGGTTCGCCTATCATCTCCCTTCACATAATGCAGCTCGCCCATAAGGTTCGCCTATCATCTCCTTTCATATACTGCAGCTCGCCTATAAGGTTCGCTTATCACCTCCTTTAGTATAATGCAGCTCGACTATAAGGTTCGCCTATCATCTCCTTTCACATAATGCAGCTCGCCCATAAGGTTCGCCTATCATCTCCTTTCATATACTGCAGCTCGCCCATAAGGTTCGCTTATCATCTCCTTTAGTATAATGCAGCTCGACTATAAGGTTCGCCTATCATCTCCTTTCATATACTGCAGCTCGCCCATAAGGTTCGCTTATCACCTCCTTTAGTATTCTGTAGCTCGCCCATAAGGGTCGCATATCATCTCCCTTCATATAATGCAGCTCGCCCGTAAGGTTCGATATCATCTCCTTTTATATAATGCAACTCGCCCAAAAGGTTCGCATATTATCTCCTTTCATATACTGCAGCTCGCCTATTAAGTTCGTTTATCATCTCCTTTGGTATACTGTAGCTGTAGCTGTAGCTGTAGCTGTCTCCTGTAGTATACTGTAGTTAGTATACACAATTGCTACGATGGTTATCTTTAGCAACTAAGGTTTAGTGGCTGGACCGGTTTGATTTTAATTAATTTTTTTGTATTTTTCTCAATTGTATTTTTGATATTATATTTAATATAGATAATATATAACATATTATACTATAACGTATATAACATATTTATGAAATGTTTAAATTTTTTTAAATGAAAAATAACTATGTAATACGTCACATGTTGATAGATTAAAAAATAAACATGTTATATATAGTATTTGTGAATTATAATATTATAATATTATAATATTATTCCCACATTAAACCCATTAAATAATTATATATTTACGTAATAAACTTTTATTCCAACATATATCTTTTAACTAATCATTGTATTATTTAGAAATAAAAGTATTTATATATATATAAGATTTTCTATTTAAGATTACGTTTACACTTTCAGCGTGAAAACAATGAAATAGTTCCACTGGCTGACAATTTGAAGTACATTCAGGTGAGTTTGTTCGGTAAAAATATTTGAGAATTTGAATTCGTTACTTTTAAAGGTTGAATTTATATAACATGTGATTATAATATGCAATATTATACATATATGTTTTGTTTTTTCTGCAACTGCGTCAATTAGATTTTGTTCGTAATACAATAATAAAAATTATTAATTATGCCTATATTTAATTGTGTGTAGTTTCAAGCAGGTTATACAAAGTAAATAAAAAATCGTATATTTGATTGCGGGAGTAGTATAGGAAGAGTGGATTCAACCCCACTAATTAACCGTTGACCATGACTTTTGACCTTTAACCATACTGCCCATACTGCCCATACTGTTTTTTAATAACGATTTTGAGACTTAGCATTTAAAACTATTATTTGTGTCTAATTACATTATAAACTTAAAATTTAATTATAAATATTGTTTTGAGACCATTTTTAATTTTGACGAAAATTGACGTCATTTGTAATGTAAATTTTGTTTTTAGCCTATAATTTTGATGTTTACAACTTATGACAACCACACTTGGTGTGATTACTCACCAACATATTACAAATCGTTTATACTACTAAAATAATTTTTATAAGGTTTAAAATTGATCGGTGGTAGGAGTGGCATTTTTATCAATGCTAAGCCTGAAAATTGTATTCAAAAAATGGGGTATAAGGGAGCCTGGCCAAAGGTCAAAGGTCATGATCAAAGGTCAAGTAATGGGGTCAAATCAACCATTCCTATACTACTAAAGTAGGATTTTGTGAAAAAAATATCACCAGATCAATATAGTGAAGTATTTTGTTAAGAGTTTGATTTCCTGCTATTTGGATTTTTATTTTTGTTTATTCAAGCAGCTCAAAATAAGCAATCTAGACTTTTATTATTTAGCAATACGGTGGATGAACTCCTCTTTCGTTTGTGTGGATCGTTTTCTGCCCTTATTTATCAAACATCAGAAAAACCAACTTCAGCATAACTAACTTCGTTAAAGAGTGAAAGCCGCTTTTTAACTTTAGGTGGTTACGATATAAAAGAAGGTTAGGGTACATGATTAAAGCTAATCACAAGAATTAGTGCATTTTATGTATTTTACAATATATTTATTTAGTATTATATTCTGCGGTGTTAATATTGTTTAACGACTAATACTAAACATGAGATATTTTCTGTAATTATATAATTTTATTGGTGTTTCTCTGATTGCAGACGATGCGCGAACTTCAACAGTCCTTAATTGAAAACGATGAACCGGTCAAGAGAAGACAGAAATTATTACGTGCTTTGAAAGTAAGTAAATATTTCAATATATATATATACAAAGTTATATTAATACAGGTTATAATATACAATATATTAGATGTTATATTAATAAGTATCTAACTGTTTAAAATTATTTTCAATTGAACTCCACCGTTTTTAATTTTTTTCTCATTTTTGCTTGTATATTTTCAATTTGTACTATTTATGTTCAGAAAAGCTTATATACCTACAAGTCACAGTTGCTTAGAGTAAACTTACATTTAGTGGCACGCATAGCAAAGCATAATCAAAATTCATTAGTAAGAATGATCATTTCCATAAGGCCTGATTATAATAATAAAAATAATATATCTAACATTTTCGGTGGGCAAAATATTTATTTTTTGGGGATTTGTGGATTATTAGTAGTATTAAATTTTGATGCATAATTCAACAAATCTTATTGATTAGTTATCCAGTTGTCTCTGATCAGTTCTGATCTCCATCTCCATCTCCACTATGCTGCACAATCATATGTATGCTTTTTAGTAGCAGCTTTAGAAAGTCAGCTTTACCCTGACTTCTACTTAACAATAATTTGTGTATGTATAGTAAACTTATCATTTTCGGAGAAGCTTTTTTAGGGGACGATAGTTCATTTCTTGAACAATTGGTGAACAAAAATCAATAACCATACTGTGCTAAGCGTGTGGTTGACGCGTACTGACCAAACCTGCCCTGCAGTTGTTTTCAGCGGTTCCAGTTTGAACTTCTCTTCCATTATTTTTAATCTTTTTCCTAACCCTCTTTCCCCTCTTGGGCCGGTTTTGTGATGGCTGCACGTTGTGATTATACGCGATACCATCAATAAATATCGAATTCTAGGTTCTTTCATTTCGATTGATTCTCTATGACAAGCCTGATTATTTATTTTGTGTCAATCATAGACGGCCAAGAAACGAAATTGCTGCCTATACTGACAGCTCAGTTGTCAAGTTTAACTGACTGCACTAAACGCTCTATTAAGGCCCTTACTATCGTCCCTCTGTTGTGTTATATTTGTTCGCAGATCATCGACTCTCTGATCCACCTGGTGGTAATACCGATATCGAAGGAAGAGAGGGGCTGGAGCGTCCATTGTCAGTTGCACAGTGAGATCTACGGTGTCATTTACACCTATCTGCAGGGCAGCAGCTCCAAGAACCACACCTACCTGGCCAAGTACTTTGATGTGATCCACGGACAGATGCTCACCTCTTATAAGCTGAATGTAGGCGTGTAAAAGTGTTAATATATTATGTAAATTATCTGTTTGTCGAGAGTTGTAACAGTTGTTAATAAGTCCGTTAAATGACTTGTTAAAATTATAAGTTTTCATCTAGTATTGTGAAATTAATCCTAATTAATTTTAATTCTTATTTACTGTAATTCTTTCTCATTTAAGATTAAATAACCATAATTGAAAAAGAGAGAATTTTATTAAATAAGAGAGAATAAAATGAAATAAAAGAGAATAAAATGAAATAAGAGAGAATAAAATGAAACAAGTGAGATTAAAATGAAATAAGAAAGATTAAAGATAAATAAGAGAGTTATACATTAAATTAATGATATATACAATAAATTAGTGAAATAAGATGGATTTACATGAAATAAGATAGATTTACATGAAATAAGATGGATTTACATGGAATAAGATGGATTTACATGGAATAAGATGGATATACATGAAAAATATGGATTTACATGAAATAAGATGGATTTACATCAAATAAGAGAGAATTACATTAAATAAGAGATACACAAATTAAATAAGAAAGTATTACATAAAACATGTTATGCTAAAATAAGTCAGACAAAGTTTAATCTGCATTCCAGTCCCGCTAAGCTAAATCATTTTAACAGGAATCTTGAATTCTATGCGTTGATCATGTAATCTGGAATCAATTAATAAGTTCAACCTTTTGAACCTTGATCACGTGATCGCGTTAATTTTGAACACTTATTAATTTTTTATGTTTGTTTGTGAATATGATGCATTTTCACATTTTCATCAGATTTATTGTGATATCCATTGACAAGGGCGCATATACATTTTTTATTACTTTGTAAGAATAAAAATATCATTGCATTCATACAAGCTTAAGTTAAAAGTTGCTAAATTTAAAAACTATTGCTATAATATATGACCATCAAATCAGAATTATATTTTGATATCGAAAAAATTACATATTAACAAACAACTATGATTATATCAAAACTATAACAAAACAACATTTTCATTATAACTGGTTCATTATACGGCGACACGTTATTACTATGAATAAATGCATACTATGTACGGCATTAGCCCTCCCCCCCCTCAAATACCCCGCTCCTCAGGCCGAGCTGGACAGCATGGTACTGCGCACCCTGACCCAGCTTCTCAACGAGAACCGGACCATCACCGACCGCATCAAACCGCACCACATCGACCCGGTTATCGACCTGCTGAGGGAGCGGCAGAACTACCTCTATCTGATATTCCTGTCCCAGGTGTGCGTGTGTCAGACCTTCTCGCTGCCCGAGGCGCAGAACCAAATCACCGAGAAATGGATCAAGGCCACAGAGGATGTGAGAGGGTGTAGGGGTTGGAAGGTTGGAACTGCATTGGTTGCCGGTTTGGTTTAAAGAGAAGGCCACGCAGGCATACACACTCCTTAGGCGGTTTTATAGGATTTCTGGAAAGCAGGGGGGAAAAAAAATGTCAAAATATATTTTAAGGTCTTGCGAATGTCTTTGACCAATTTAATATATTATCAAATGTTTCTGAAATGTATTTTCTATTATAAGCAAAAAAAGTTTTTTAACCAATTTAGTTGTCAATATTTGAAAATTTGTGATTTGTTTAGTTTGTAGTATAGGAAGGGTCGATTCGACCCCTCTCTCTTGACCTTTGACCATACGTATCAAAATAAAGCTGAGTGAATGTCAGAATCTTCATTGAAATCATCGTGAAATATGTGGTCATAATTTATCACAATGGTAAAATGTCTATCAGTCTGTCAAATTTCAACCGATTTTTAAAAATAAGCACTGACTCATAGCTTTTCTGCTAGTCAATCTATTTAATTTCATTCCACTAATTTTGAAACAAAATTAATCAGCTGTAAATCACTAAATGTTTAAAACTGTAATGCATTTATATGAGTATATTGTGTATTATATCTCAGATATAATATAAGTTATGGTCAAATAAAGTTAATATATTGTCAATAAATGAAATTAAGATAAGTCAATTAACACTAATTGGCAGAATAAACGTTGAGGGTTAGAGGTTACCAATCAGTGTACAATGTCTTCTGTTTTGAGGGTTACTGCATCTGAGTAATGCACTAACATCATTGTCAGAACAACTAATCTCTCTTCGGACACGGTGCTTCGTAGAGTTGTTTTCAGGTAACGAAGAACTGAGAAGATTTTAAGATACATTTATGATTTAGGATTAAAATATACAAATGGGAATTGACAATAAGTAATATATATATATATTTGTTTTAAACTCGAGTGGGGCCTTAAACCCCCCCACCTTGATACCGCTACTGTATACATAATATGTTATGTATATTTTGAATTCTATTATGGTAATCGTTTATAATATAGTTTCGGTATCGTTAATAGCCGCCATTTATATAAAAAATTATAAAATGTTCAGCCTATTTTTAAAATACATAATTATGTATATCAACTGACGTTTTGAATATACACAATTGTCCAAAATACTCAATTTGCTGTTAGAACTTCCGTAACCGCTGTAAAGTAATTGTTTAATGTTTTGTTTCTTGAAACCATTCAGGGTGGCATGTATCACATCACCAGGGGCCAAGTCATCAATCGAATTCGCAACATTCTTTACATCAGTTGCGATCACAAGAAAACATGGATCCAACTGCACGTGTTTGTCGATGTACGTATTGCTGCATAACTATGACACATATGATGTTTAAAATTGTAATGCAGCTGTTATTTATACACCATTGCATTGCATTGTCAGACGCTCTAATAATTGAGAAAATGTTACATATTATTTCTCCGATCAATTTTTTGTTTCATCACATTTTTTATGTTTTTATGTTTTTATGTTACAGTCTCAACAGCCCTCGTACAGTGTGGAGCGCGGGAAGTTTTTGATGCACCAGTTGGACCTCTTTGTAGCTCTTTGCTCGGTAAGCTGAGGAGGGTTTGTGTTCTAATTGGTGTATACTACTATATCATGCATTAATGTTAATTATCAATTTGTAATCATACTATAAAAAGTTTAAATTTTACAGTCATGTTATAACAATTTTAATATATATTGTAAATCAATTTTATGGTTGACAAAGATATATGAAATCTTATATATGAAAATTCTTATCACAAAATGATCTTATTTTTAACTTATTTTTCAAAATATTATAAAAAGAAATACCCTTTTATTTTTTTATTTATATTCTGGAATAGAAACACAATATTTTAAACATAGTGTTCTAAAATATAAAGAGTTCGTATAATGAGGACGAATTTGACCAATTCGACACCTTCCATTACTATTATATGTGTTATTTACATTACATTTTAGTTATTTAGTAATAAAACGGATTAATCTAATTTATTTGAATTGTAAATATTATGATAACATGTAAAAAATTATATTTTAGAACTTAAAAATATTCAAGTTTTAATTTTATATTAACAAATCTAATAACAAGGTTGTTATTCTTGTTACTTGTTCGTTATATTATTGGACGTCCGAAATTTCAATTTTTGTTCATTAATCGTCCATAATCTATCTAATCCATTGTTTGAAAATAATAACCGATACTTTAAGGTTTATCGTCAAATGTATTATTTTGTAGACAATAACTATTGCAGACCTTTATTCTGCACACCTCTTCAGGTGTCTTAGACATATTAAATTTCCATTTTTTCTTCAACCTCCTCTTTATTGTTGTCCGCGGCAGTTTGTTATTTTCTTCATATTTTGAGGTGTCAATCCTGTAATTATTGCAATTTTAAGACGCAACTACCCTGCAAAACTCTTTTTATCAAAGGGGTGTCAAGTGTTTTCTACAAATTTTTAATATATTCAATTTTGGAAATTTTGGGAAAGGTTTGCAATTTGTGTGAGAAGTCTTTTTTTTCACTAGCTCAAGAGAAATTGAGCAGTATTTTATATAATATTTTTTAATATAAATCGTCACTCCATCATTATTTATATCTGACAATTAAATATTTCATAAAGTGTACAAATTGACATTTTAATGTATGACAAGAATGCTTAAAACAAGGTAGTTAGATAATTTCGGGAAAATATTTTTGAGTTGATAATGAATGCGAATCGGAATATTATTGTGGATTGGGAATTTATCGTTCGCATTTTGCTACACAAACAGATAATATCCTGAATTGTTTCGATTACTTAAAAGCATAATTTATGTACGTCTGATATTTTAAATTTCTATTTTTCACCAAAGGGTCGAAATGAAGCCTGTATCAAGCTGATAACCCACGACTATGGTTATATCAAGTGGGATGAAGCATTTCTCTGCCTTCAGGCTGATATTATGCCAAATGAGATGCGGGCCAAATTCTGTGAAACCGTTATTGGTAAGAAACATTTACTTACAATATGAAATAGTTTTTACGTTTTAAAAAGCTGCATTGAGGATTTAGTCGAATCAAGCATGTCCGCAGTAACTTATTGGAATAAGATAAATACGCATGTAATGCGATTTAAACTGTTTGTGAGAATTCCTTTCCATTAATCAAAAACAGAGAAATCGAACGACCATCAAGCGATAATCCAATTCTAAAGAAATGCGTTATTTAGTAAATATCTATTTATTTTTTCATTTATTTATTAATTTCTATTTTAAGGTACTTAATCTTCATGAGGATTAGATGATGGCATTTAAAATGTCGGACATATAAATACATCAATTAGAATTTGATGAATGTAATTATCTGATTTCGTAGAATGTTTTGTAGATATAAGTCATAAAACTGTGAATTTTTATTATATATATACAAATAATGGGCCTCTCGAGTCGCAAACGTTGTCTTAAAAGTTGCAAGCTGCGTACTTTCTGGAGGTTTTCATGTGCGTAGACTTCAGCATAAGTAATTCTCTGTGTATAACGAATGCTATATAATGGTGAAACACCCCGTCACACTTTTATTTTTTGCATTAGGTCAATATTTTCATAGTCTCTACTGTAAAAAAAAGGTCTCTTCTGGTGTCACTCACAACACCCCATGACTGATTGGCGGTGAGCAACGATTTATGCGAGTTACTATTTTGTTGTTAAAAACAGTGTTTTGCATTCAGAGATGTTTTGCATCCGAGATTGCATGGCAGTAATCGTCACTTAAAGCTAAAATAGTTCCAGCAATTGTGTAAATCCTCGTTAACGGAGGGAGATTTCTTGTTGTGACCAACATATATTTTGACCGCATTGCCCCGCAAGCCTAGATACATTCTCAAAAATAGTTTCAAATCTCGTCTAGTGGCTCAGAAGCTGCAGTAGGAGTATCGCTGGTGGCAGTCCTGAATGCGTGAACCTTGACGATGTCTCCTTTCCATACTCTATTTTAGTGTGTATCCATCGGATCCTCTCCCCCCTCCTTTCTTTAATTTACTCTTAACAATGCTGCTGAGGGGAACCTAGATACTTATCTATTAAATATTGAAATAACCTCTCGACCCCTGCGTAGGCCTCTTCGTGGACGTGGGCAACAACTACTCGGTCGTGGAGCACGCCGTGACCAGCTTTGAGTTCGACGCGATCGGTCGGGAGAGTCGCACGGACGCCTTCAATGTCAAGGACCTGACCACCATCTTCCCGGTGCTGCGCGAGTGGATCCATCGCTTCCTCGTCAACAGCGTGCACATGTGCCCCCTCGATGTCACCAAGAACAAACTGCTCATCCAGGTCCGCGTCTTGCGCATATACAACTAATAGTGTTGTGGCCCATTACCTATTATGGATTTATAGATTTTATGGAATTCTATAGAATTTATGAAATTTTAGGGTTTTTATTGATTTTTATGAATATTGATTTTGTGGATTATTATGGATATTATGGATTTTGTAGATTTTTATGAATATTATTGATTTTGTGGATTTATATGGATATTATGGATTTTTATGGATTTTGTAGATTTTTATGAATATTATGGATTTTGTAGATTTTTATGAATATTATGCATTTTGTTGATTTTTATTAATATTATGGATTTTGTGGATTTTTATAGATAATACGTATACACCTAGTGTTGTGGCCCATTACCTACCAAGGGTAGTAAATAGTGCGCAGTTGTAGGTAATAATATATTGTAAGTAGACAAATATTCAGGCAAAAAGATCACGATGATGTTACCCACTGTTAGCAAATTCGGACGGTTTAAAAAATCGTGAACGGTTGTCAATATTAACAATCAACAGTAATTTTGATAAATTTTATAACATATTTTGGCATATTACAAAATATATGTATAAATTAAAATATGTAAAATATATATATAATATAATATATAATATATAATATATAATATATATATATAATATATATGTAAAATATATGTAAAAATTGTATATGTATAATTAATTTTTTGTAGATTTTCTCCCCATATAGAAAGTTTTAATGTACGAATAAGGAAAAACTATCGAATATTGAAATATTGTCATTATATTATACAATTTTATTCATTTTAAGCAGCATTAGGCCTACCAGCTCTACAACTTTCACTCGAATTATTCTTTAACCTTGAATAATAAATTAATAATTATTAACATGGATTAAATACATTATTTATTAATGACTGAGAGGTAGAGTATCAAGCTAATGTATATTCAAACACAATTTATAATTACAAACAATAGGTTGTACTAACTATATTCGTCTTGTAGAGCCATCAAATTGATTGAAGGTTATGTATATGTTTACGGTATTTGATTTACGGTTTACGGATTTGATAAACTTGAGACAAAATTTGTATAGCCTATCATTTTATAGTGTAGAATCAACTTACTTTTTCAGCAGAAAACAACAACAATAGTTTGTACAACTTAAGGCTATGTATTTTACGGATTTAATGGATTTTTATGGATTTATGGATTTTATGGAATTTTATAGAATTTATGACATTTTAGGATTTTAATGGATATTATGGATTTTGTGGATTTTTATGGATATTACGGATTTTTCTTGGTTTTTCTTGTGTTAATAGATTTTTATGGATTTTTCTTGATTTTCTGGATTTCTCCAGATTTTGGTATATAGTACTTCGAAAATTAGGGAACTACGGATTTACAACAGCATTGCCTTTGATTTACCTTACTACTGCTGCATACATAATATATTGTATAAGACGACGGACTGTTTCCTGCCGTCCTCCCCCCCCTTCCCTCCACTCACTCTCGGCAGGTCTTCAAACTGCTCTCCTGCCTGGTGAAGTTCGGCTACTTCGACCACCAGTACCCGATCCGCGACATGATCCGGCCAATCATGATGGTGCTGGACGGCCGCAACGACATCTGTTCCCCTCTGCCTGGCCCCGATGAATCGGTGCTGGAGCGGATGCACTGTCAGGAGCGCTGGGACCGGTACCGACACGGCGGCGATCGATACAAGAAGACCCCGGAGAACAAGGTTGTGGTCAAGGCGAAGTGTGCCGGGCTGGATGTCCTGGAGTTGATCCTGATGATTCAGCAGAACCAGCGGATGCAGGTGGGTTTGTTAGGGTTGGCAGATTCACGGGGTTTACTATTCCCCGACACTGTAGGTGTCCTGTCCTTCATCCTAGAATTTGTTTTATCTCCGCCAAATGTTTTGAAAATTCCAGGGAATTTGATATATTTCTCTAAACTGTGGATGACTAGTGACATTTAGTGGCCAATATAGTCTTATATTTTTTTGCCAAAATCTACAAATTTCCACATATTTCGTGTAACTTTTGATGAAACTTTCCCATTACCTCGATTTTATTAATAATATTGATATTATTGATATTATTGATATTATTGATATTATCAATATTATTGATTACAAATTATTGATGCTCTCGAGCTTGTTTTAAAAGGTGATATCTTGTCTGATCAAATATTCACAAAAGAAAGAAGTGCTCTTTAAGAACAATCAGATGAATGAATCCTCGCAATCCTTTAGTACTTCGTTAACATAAAAACGGGTAAAATCCGCTCGTCTGGAAACAAATTGAACTACTAACTGAACGAAGAAGAAAGCGCACTCCTACTTATCTGTAAATTCAATAAAAGACCGTATCAATAAAATCCAACCTCAATATTCTACTCTTTTAAACGTGAGAACTGATACGAGAGAACTTTCTCCACTCAACGAAGTCCCGCAAGAACCACAAACAAAGACAGGCAACATCTCAGTAGAAGAACTCGACACAGCTTGCAAAACCACACCACTGACAACATACCATTCGATGTCATTAACGTACTACCTATCACGAGACTTCTCATTCCAATAATGAAATCTATTCTAGCAGTCGGTGAACCACCGAAAGAATAGAGACAATCCATAATTGTCTCAATACCAAAAAAAAGGGAAATAACTCATCTCTCTCAAACCAGAGAGAACTGTCTCTCATGTCAGTCAACGCAAAATTGTTCAACAAAATCCACCTTATTCGACTTCATGATCGCATGGAAGAAATGTTCCTCCCGCTTTGCAGGCTAGATTCAGACCAAATCTAAGCACTACCGAACAAATGCTTTCTTTAAAAATTATAATAGACTCCTGTAAATCGAGGAAAATCAACTCATTTACTCCTTTCGTAGACTTCTCAAAAGAGATTGATTGCGTTAACCGAACTATACCTAAAAGTATTATCAACTTCTACAACAAGGCATAATTATTCATCAATGCACTAAAAAGAGATTCGTTGTCATTGAAGAGTTTATTAGCCGTCAGGCAATGATAAAGCGATAACAAAAATAGCAACAAGCACAGTAATATAATAAATGCAAAAAAACACATAAAATAGACTTATCACTTACACCAAAGGAAAATGAAACAGAGCTGCAGCAGCAGGTTGAAGGTTTAACAATACTGCAACAAACGATTGTTTATAACTACAGAAAAACAATAACTAAATAGAACGAAGAAGTGTACAATAACTCGAGTTCAAATCACTGCAAATACTGTTAACACGGTGTTAATCCAGTGATCATTCTACATGCACTAATGTCACTCTACATCGACACTTATAAAATTGTCAAAGCTAAAATCAGAAATAGAAAGTGGGAAGTCAACCATAAAAGAGCAAAGGCTACCTACGACGGAAGAAAGAG